>PVQB02000203.1:0-93824 GCA_002980475.2 Fusarium beomiforme
TTGAATTGAGGTCAGCGCTGGTCATGTCTGGTTCATGGGTATCTATAATGGTTAGTTTGCTGCTGATCATTTAGTTGACTTCAAGCTAGGAACGTACTAGACGACTTAAAATTGGGCTGCAGTCTCCCGGTTGTGTTGATTAGTTGGGGCTCGAGAAGCACGGGCATAGGCGCCGAGTTCGTGAAAGCGGTACTAGTTCCATCATCCTTGGGTGAGCTCCTATGGGGTCGTGATAAACGATCTTCGCGAGATGAATCAATGATGAGCTCTTGGGGTCGGCCTGTAACCATTGTACATGGTTTATCTTTCTCAATGTCTCCATCTACTGAAATTGTGAATTCCTTGTTTTTGCCGGGCGCATCAGTACAAAACCTCTGCGGCTCCACGATCGCCGAATCAGAAAAGTCTACATCTTTGGTGACACGGTCCGGACTAATGTCAATACATGGTTTAGACGATCCATGTTTGGTAGCATGCCTCTTCAATATGTCTCTTTGTTTTTCGAATTAGAAACAGGCCAGCCATTACAAATAACTATACCGGACTCACGTACACCCTTGAAAATGATTTGAAGCATGTCGAACACTTGTACGGCTTTGATTGTGTGTCTACAGGGCCACGTATCAGTTGCTTGAACCTAACTCTCACAAAGGTAGCATAAGCTTACGAGACCGTTTGTGACGAATCAAGTAGTCGATCCGTTTATAGCGTCTCGGACAGTGGTCGCACTGGAAAGCACCATTCACCTGACTCATGACGACTAAGCTGGTAGGAGAAGAGTAGGTGGAGAATGGTGAAACAGCGTTACAATCAAGATGTGGAGGACGTGGAGGACGTTCCACAATGCTGAGGATGTGGAGGAGCGGTTGGAAATTTATGCTTTGAAGAGAATCTGGGGGATCCAGAGATAGAACCCCAGTCCTCCACATTGCCGAGAATTTCCACGCCTACCCTCCACATTGCCGAGAGTTTCCCCGCCTATGGTCCTCCACATGCATGAATATCACTACTTTCCGCATCGGGCAATGAGAATAGCAATTAAGCTACATACAGTCTAATCAGGCCGGAATAAATAAATGCTATATTTCCGTGTACCGTGTACCCTGGGTGTACCATTGCCCAGTCTTACCAGCTGTTTAGCTTCCAGGATTTTGAGAAAAACAATACATTTGTACTCACTTAATCATGACAGCAGCTTCGCCATCCTTTCAGCCAGCATGTGCTACGAAACACGATTCGCTAAAGGTTCTGATTGTTGGAGCAGGTATCTTCATAAAACTCCCCATAACTCCCCCAGTTCACTCTAACAATATTAGGAATTGGTGGCCTCACAGCAGCCACCGGACTGAGAGATGAGGGACACAAGGTCACTGTATGCCTCTTACTGTCTGGATATTCGAAGGATTCCTAACCTGTTTACTTGCAGGTATTTGAGCGCTCTGCACTGGCCCAGGAAACGGGTGCGGCTATGCATATAGCCCCAAACTGCCACGGTCTCCTGCAGAGGTTCAACATCTTTCCAGAAAAGCTTGGGGCGAACAAAACCAACGGTGTATGTTAGAACCCGCCCTGGAACGACTACTAATCCAATCGGTAATCCAGGTTGTAGAGTTTGACCATAAAGGCAATGTCCGCATGTCTAAAGATCTGAGACAAGATAATTCCAAGTGGCCATATGTAAGAACACTTGAACTGAATGTGGTTTAATACGGCGCAACTAACTTCCACTATTCACAGGCTTGGGTTCTATGCCATCGCGCACATCTCCATGAAGCCTTGAAGGAAGCAGCTACTTCTCAAACACGACAAGGTGAACCGGTGGTCCTAGCAACTGCCAGCCCGGTCGTGGCTGTCGACGTCACCAGCACCACCGTCACGCTTGCAGACGGATCATTCTTTTCAGGGGATGTGATCCTGGGAGCCGACGGAGTCAGCGTAAGTAGTTTCATCTCCTCTCTACCTCGTCCGATTTCTTAACTAATTATACCATTCAGTCAGTAACAAGAAACGCAGTAGTCGGTAGTGAAATAAGGCCCTTTAGCTCAGGCAGGGCGGCATTCCGTTTTTTGATCCCAAAGCAAAAGATGATGGATCATCCCGAGCTAAGACAGTTGGTACAAGATGACGGCGTTATGACCATGTGGTTTGCTAGAGACCGACGACTCGTCATGTATCCTTGTGTGAACAATACCTTAATGAACTTGGTAGCGATGCACCCATCCGAGCTTTCAAAATCTCAAGGAGAAGGCAAGCCATTCTGTATGCTTCTCATTCTGAAAACGACCTAACGCGACAGTGCCAGGTTTTAACCACAGCGGTAGCAAGCAAAACCTTTTGGATATTTATGCCGATTTCTGCCCAGGCGTCCAGGCTCTCCTACATCTAGCAGATGAAAGCTCATTGAAGTTGTGGACTTTACTTGATATGGATCGGATTCCGACCTGGGTAAAGGGCAAGATAGCTCTGCTAGGGGATGCTGCTCACCCATTCCTTCCATGTAAGCCATCTAAATTTGCGAATAATTCGGGGGCTGACTTACGGCGTAGATCAGGGCCAAGGAGGTCAGTTTCTGGCTCGTATTTTTTGATAACAATTATACTAACCAGATCCTAGGCGGTGTGGGTATCGAGGACGCGGCTACCATTTGCGCTCTTCTGCCGCGAAACACTTCGAAAGACGATGTCGAGCATCGATTAAGACTCTATGAACAAATCAGGGACGATAGAGCTCATCGGATCCAAGATTATACCAGATGGGCAGGACGGGATCTAGATGACCATGCAGATAATCGCTTTGACAGTAAGATACTGCACACTTTGGGACAAGCTTTATCTAATCTCCAATAGTCACGAAGTTCTCTCACTATAACTTTAGCTATGATGCATGGAGCAGTTCCAAAGAGGCATTGGGCAGTTCCTCGGCAACAGCAGTGGCACAGGCTCGCAAACATCAAGGCCTAGCACAGTTCTAGGCCATGCGATTACTAAAGTGAACATTCAACTTTACTAAATACAAAGGTCAATACAAAGGCAAAATCCTATTCACCTAAGTTAGGGATAAATACAGATTTTAAATGGTAGTGGGAGATAGCTACTACTAGTGTCCTATACTACCTGTATCAGTATTTTTAACGTACAAAACTTGACCAGTGTTCGTCGACCAAATTTGCATCCAGGCTACTGTTTCCAGGATAGATTTGGAGGTACTTGTAGCACTGGAATTGTTCAACTGCCAGATTCATTCAAATTTCCCAGCCGTCAAGACCATTCATATATTTGACATGGCGATTGACTCTACGCAAGGAGAGTAAGTAGTAGAGGCTAGATTAAAATAAGTCTCCGCTTGCCTCTTTTCGCGACAGAAATGCCACAGACCTTGCAAGCCACGATACCTTAGGGTTTGGGTTAAATCGTTTATGTCTAGAATGAACATTTGTTAATATCCACCATAGGAAAAGGGGAGACTCATTTCGGCCGACCCGTAGCTGTCACAATTGACGTTTCCTTATAAATATATATGAGCATTACTTGAAGACTAGATTCTATAACCCTACAAGACCACCGCAAGAGCTCGGTTTCTATTTGACCTCTTGAGAAGCTTCATTTTGTCTGGCGGCTTTATTTCCCTCCCTCACTCTTCTTCTTCTGAACGAACGACGAATACACAAAGATAGCTCGACGGTGATCGGTTGTTATTGGTGGTGTAGGTAATAAAGCCTATTTATCACCTATTGGAGACAATTTGTAGCTGTAAGAACATATAAAGGCTCTGCAAACATTTTAAAGTCAACGGAGCCAGAACTGTATTCGGAAAAAAACAACCAGCCAGTATTTGACGGCGCAACCTGTCACTGAGATTACAACATATTGTCGGTTTAAAGTGACGCTGCCAGATGTTTCCAAGTTGGTCGGTTGCTAACACGCTTCCACCACGCGCTCAACGACGGCCTGAGTGAAATCTCATCTTGCAACCCCAGGCGCGGCAGAAAGTGAACCCAAGGCATGTGATATATATCAACCAACGAAAATTGCTTGGAACATTTAACAGGATTTTCGCTTGGAAGATAGAGGTCACTCACATTTCCGGCAAGGTACTCGCTATTGGAAAGGACTTTTTCGTAGTGTTGCAAGACCTTAACCAAGTCGGTTTTCAGTTTCTCGACTACAGGCCTGTCAGGATCGCCTTGCCCCATGAACCTGTCTAGTGTGAGTGCGACGCGTTATACGAAAGAGTCTAGAAGAGTCAAGTACTTCTTGAAAATGTTCTCGTATGCCAAGGATTTCACTGTCGGGTCGAAATACGAGTACTCAACGCTAGCCGCTTGCTCATATGTTGCTAGCTCCGCAAAGTTTTGTTCGGTTCGCTTGTGTAAAGCACTCCCTCGTCCATACTTTGCAACCAAGTACTGGCAAATGGCCCTTGATTCGAACAATTGAGTGCCGTCATCGTCAAGAACTGGGATTCGTCCGAACGGATGGAATTTCTGCACATAAGTAGGTTCCTGAAAAGGGTAAGTAACTGCACAATCAATGGATATATGTTTTGTTACATGATGTTCTCCTTTCTGCATGTCGACGTTAGACAGTCGATAATCGGTAATATTAAGTTCGAAGAGGACCAACAACACGCGTTGAGTGCATGTTGATTGCCAAGATCCATAAATTGTGAGGGTCATCGTGGCAGTAGCTATTCATAGAACTAGGAATGGGTGCTCGAGGGGTAAGATTCAGCTTCAGAAGGGAAGAAAGTTGACATTGTTCAATATGCATGATATTTGAACAATGCGGGCGATTTAACAAAGGAAACCGTTGTACTGTAAGATTGAAGCTTCCAGATAATGTGGAGGGACCTTGGCTTAGAGTGCGGAGTGCGAAGAGTGGAGCGTGGAGTGTGGAGTGTGGAGTGTGGAGGAGTGTGGAGGAGTGAAAGTGGAGGAGGAGGATGGAAATATCAATAACCGGCTCGGCATGACATATTGTAGTTACTGCTACGTATGGTTAATATCCAGGATAAAAGAGACGTTTGTAGTTATCGCCGTCAGTCTCACGCTTCACCCAATATTCAGTAGCAACTTTAGTTTCATTCGCACTCAACAAACCCAAAATGCCTTCCAATGATGTCTGTACCAGTCCTATTGGACCGAACCAAGTCGATGAAACAATTCCAATCGCTCAGAGTCAGAGGACTTTGTTCGACTTCAAAGAGTTTGATCATTCAGAGATTCCACTAGAGCCAGAAGATTGGCCCGTTATTATCATCGGGTCAAGTATGGTAGGAATGACTTTGGGCGTTCTGCTAGGATACCATGGGTAAGACTCTGTCACTAAACTCTCATGTCAACGTTACTAACCTTGTCCAGCATCAAGTCAATATCTTTCGACCGCCATCCTTCCACTGCCATACACCCCCGTGCAGCCTTATTTCTTCTGCGCTCCGTCGAAATTTTCCGCCAGCTAGGTTTAGAAGATGAACTCCGTTCAGAAAGTGCCTCAAACTTTGATCTTGACGCTGGAATGATCATAGTCGAGAAGCTAGTGGGAGGCAAAGTCCTGGCAAGTATGCAAGAAAGTGATCCAGCAGAAGTAGCCAAGGTCAGCCCGAGCCGCCGCTTATGGCTAACGCAAAACATGTTTGAGCCGCTTCTGCGCAAAAACGCAAAGAAATTTGGCGCCGCTCAGGAGTTTAGCGAGACCGTCGTCTATTATGAGGAACTGTCGGACGGTGTACTAGTTGTAGTGCAAAACGTTCAGTCTAAAAGTTATCGGAAATTCAAGACCAAGTACTTGGTTTCTTGCGATGGAAATAGGAGTGCAACAAGGAGAAACGAGGGCATCGAATGGCAAGGTCCGGGAGTCCTCGGTGAGAGCATTTCTATCAACTTCAAAGCCGATCTAACGCCATATCTCGGAACTCGTGCTAAACATGGTGTCACTTATATTTCCAACCCTGCTATCGATGCTGGGTTTCGTTTGGAAAGCGGAGGCAATGCTGGATTCATGATCGTCACACGAGCAGGCGATAAAATGTCCTTTTCGCCAGACTCGGTCTCTGAACGAGACGCGAAGCAATATTTCAAGGATGCCAGCGGCATCGAGGACGATATCGATATCAAGGTCGACTCCATTTCGTACTGGTCGGTGGCTGCTTTCAACGCGAAGCGCTTCATGAGCACAAACGGCCGCGTCTTTATTGCAGGAGACGCAGCACATGTGATGCCCCCGACTGGTGGGATGGGCGGTAACACCGGTATACAGGTACTTCAATCTCGAGCCTACGAGGAAGCATTCAAGCAAGCTAACTTATTTAGGATGTGCACAACCTGGCATGGAAGCTTGCATACGTTTTGGGAGAAAAGGCTAGCACTTCGCTTCTCCAGACTTATGACGCTGAGCGACGGCCAGTAGCTGGATTCACGATGCGTCAGGCCTACTCAAGACTGCAGAAACGAGTGTTTCGCACAGTCCCAGATGAGCCAGAGCTTCCTGACATTGTCTGCGAGATAGGGTATCGTTACCCTTCTGCTGCCGCTGCGCAAATCCAAAACCCCAACAGTGACCACTACGAAGACCCGCATGCATCACTAGTATTACCAGGAAGCCGGTTTCCTCATGTGCCACTTACACGAGACAATTCCCAGATCTCTACCTTGGACTTAATTAGAACTAATTTCGTTCTTTTCACAACTAGTCAATCATCACCATGGATCGAAGCGGCCAAACAGATCACACCTCAAATAGACTTTTACAGTATCGACAGGGCCACGGGAACCTTCAGGGATGCTGACGGCACTTTTAGTCGTATTTGTAAAATCTCTGAGGGTGAGACTATTCTTGTCCGGCCTGATGGATTTATTGCCTGGAGAGGCGAACGGAGGGAGGATGGACATAGAGAGACATTGCAGAAGGCGCTACAACTTATCTTACAGTTAGCCTGAAATAAAAGGGATAATAAGTAGGAAGAGAAAGTAAGCCTACCTTTATTATTTTAATAAATTATAAATGTTTTATTTACCTATGCTTATTGAATTTAGTATTGCTTATCTCCTAAGAGGGTCAAAAGGCTACAATTCGTACTTCGCCTCAACCTCATCCCTATCATTACAGCAGTACGAGCGGGGTACCTAAAACTTTAATTTCCAACCTTTCACAGCCAAATTACTATATAATTCATAGCAATTTAGTCAATGAATACATCTATCTCGATCAAAGACACGAAGTTGATTCTTATGGTATTTCAGAATGTACCAGTCGAGCAGATTCGAGTCTTGAAACCAGCTCCACCACTGGTAATGATGGCTCGGTGGTTATTTGGAATGTCGATGCTTCGGCTCGTGTTGAATGAGATTGTCTGGAGTAGTGCATCAATTGATATCAGCCACATTGGCATCTTGCAGTGGCTGAACCAGATTGATGGCATCCTTCAAGGCGATACCACCGATGATAATTACCAGTCATGTCTGGCAGCATATGCTGAACATAAATTTGGTCAAATCTCCAGAGCAATTCTCGTCTTCGTACCTCATTTTCTTAGTATATAAGTTCCAGCTCCCCGGTTCCCCAAAGTGGCTCCTTGTATGATTTTACCCTGAGCATTTATTCAGAGTAGCCCTTGCTGTCCATCCTACATTCGCAAGCAAGCCACGAGTCTACTCATGAGACTTGAAAATGACATTGAATTATCACAGGGTCAATTCGCAGCAGATTTCTCTTATACCTCAAGGCTGGCAGGTGACTGGTACGTAGATCACACCAGACTTTGTCAGAAATCTTCTAACACATGGGCGTATAGGCTCCCCATGCATCCTATGATCTAAATCATCCCTCGGAGTAAGGACTCAGAGGCAAGATTGTTAACATTAATTCATTAGAGACATGTGATGGTCCTCTGTGGTTTTTTAAAAGTAAGAGTTGAATCTTTATTGTAATATGATATTTACTTTAATGGGAGCAATAGCAAATAAATTGAGATAGTGTTAATTAATATTACTTATACTTGAGAACTTCAGTTTAAGCCGACCTGATAAAGGCTGATTTGACTTTTTATACTGCTTTATCGAACAATAAGACATACGGTCGGCCGAGCTTAAACTTTAATAGAGAATTCCATACAACGACCGTGAGTCGACCCCATCCTTATGAGCCATTGTAAACATGGTTATATATGGTCCTTTGCTTTCTCCCCAGCTTTCTTCTTCATCTTTCTTTTAAGGTCCTCTTCACGCAAGATCTCAAGCATTGCTTTACTGACTTTGCCAGGTTGTCGCTCAACTAACCCCATATCACGAGGTCGTCCTTCGGTGATAGGAGCCGCTGCGGATATACCAATCAGCAGGGTAAGTACGGTTGCGGGCTTCATTTCGCCTTTGTCGTGGTGATAGAAGATCAGGCAGGACTGATAACAAAGCCAATGTCAGTATATCCTGCCATTACACATTGAAAGATAGAAAGAAAGCTGCATTTCGTAATACCTTATTTGACAAGGAGAAATGTTGTGACTCTGGAATGTCGACCTGAGTTTCACAGTAATAAAATCAGCTTAGGTTGAGTTTGTTTGATGAGAGAAAAGGCAATCAATGAGAGTACCTGGGTAGCTATTATATAGTAGTGAGGAAAAGCTTTCGCCAAGGTATCGATCTGTTGGTTCTGTGTAGTCTGTGGTCCGATGATCATTCTCACGTTTCCTCCACCCAAACTTTAGTCAATGGAGCAGCTAGTAGGGATGTACATTGAATGTAGCAAATCACAGGCTCTTATTCTCTCCATCTTGCAAGGTATTGGGCAGCTTGAGTGGGTTTCCCGCGCCAGGTTTTTGGCCAGTAGCCAATTCAGCAGCCGGTGAAACTGGAGAAAACAGGGAATAATACTCCACCGACAAGAGTTCAGGTAATCCCTCAGCTGAAACCCCTTGACACTACTCAGGAAGCTGCCTTTTGATCCTGTCACCACACCAATACCTCAAAGTTCTGTTTAAGCTGTAGGACTGTATTGAGGCCGGCGGCTATAAGCACTGATACAGAACACCGTAGAGCCACACGTTTGCAGAAGAATTCATTCATTCGCCCATTATGATAGCTGACAGTCACTCCACGCAATTATATCAAACAGGTAAGAACAAATACCTGCAGGGATACCTTGCCATGCTGGGACAATTATTTCTGTTGGTCGGGGCCAACGTGGAACACCTATCTATTGGACACATGCCAAATAGTCTATGCATGATAGCGGGGCACTTGGACGATGGAAATTGTCTCTCGGTAACGATAAGTCTTGACAATAATCGAAATATACATCTGAAGGTTAGTGATATGCGCAACTTGTATTCATTTATAAGAAGAAAGAGGCTTTTTCCTTTTTTTCACGTAAGCATATGTGTAAACATGCTTAAAAAGAAGATTTAGTGTATGCGCTCTCGTTGGCTTGTTTGGTAAGTGGACCAAATCTTTAGGACTGTCACATCATATTACACACTGCATGTCAGCTTCCTCTTACAGGTAAGCTAGTAAGCCACAAGAAATTAAAAACAAACATTGCCGCCCCTTATTTGTCCACGTCAAATGCGCTAAATAAGCAATACGAATGAGCACATAGCGTTGGTCATCTTCCCGGAGCTCACCGCTTATTAGCGTCGCTCGGCAAATTTCGAGGCCAGCCAAAACGCCAATAGTTTCTCACGGAGTCAGGGGCATTTCTTTTCTGACAGACAGCGTCTATTTCATAGACAAATCATATAACATGCCCAAGCTCTGTTTTGTCTGGCATCAGTTTCCGTAAGCGACTTTGAAGGAAAACAATGCATCCATTACAGACTGTGCTGAGACGATTCGGCCAGAACTCAGAAGCCAAACACCTGAAATAATTTCGACCGTTATCCTGCATTTGGATAACCCTGTTGATACCCCAAGAGTAATGCTTGTCTTCCCTGGTTATGGTCATTATTAGCCACGGGGTAAGCTCTGGTATCCGCGTAGCCCTTGGCTTGGCCCGTATACGGCCCGGGACACGCCACATGCTCCATTGGGATTGAAGACGAATTCGAGACAGTGATGGCTTTACCGCCCACTGCTAGAAGTTTCTTTTGACCCATGGGTACCAACACCACTTCGGGGGCACGCATTAAATAGCCTGGTTTGACTTTGCTCGGCTCTGATGTTGTATGAATCAAGTTTGCCAAGAGCGTGCTGGCCCAATGTGCCTCAGAGAAGGCCATGAGACCCAACCATCCAATAGTAGCGAGAAATAGGGCTAGACAGCTCAGAGCCAGTTGAAGGGCTGACATGGCCACCATGAGCTTATCGACGCTGATCTGCACAAGTGATGGATCTACACTGACGCTGTACGCTCGTGCAACCAGCAGCGACTCTATAGTCTCGGAATTATTCCATAACCAATTCAAGACATCATTATCAAGCGACACAGCGCTGATATTAGATCGCGACGCACCTAAGCCACGTGTAATCATTACAGCAGCTGTGTCAACTTGGCCGAAGAAGCCTGGGTTTCCGCTTGCTGGTGAAGCGGCCGCGCAGTCGGTCTGGACGACCTTTCCACCAAATGCTTCGTTCTGAAAGTTTGCTCTTTTACATTCTTCAAAGGGTTTCGGAGCCTCTGAGAGGGTTTCTGATCGAATGAGAGTGATGTTTGTAGTCGTGATACTAATCAGAGAATATTGGCTAGTCCCATTTACTTCCGGTGTATAAAACCCCCACTGGCTTTGTAGGGCACTTTTGTTATTATTACCAGAAGTATTGGCACCAAATACGTAGCTGGCGTCTTGACTCTGGGCGTTGATGACGCTCTCAATAATGCGACCAACAAGAGGATTGCTTCGTTCAGTCTCATTGGAACTCCAAGTTCGCTGCACAAGATCGGTCACTTCGTCCCGGGCAAAAGGGACTCCCGGATTAGTAACCATTGTGACTTTGAGAGTTGATTGAGAAAAGGTATGTCTTCTCTTTTCCTTGGTAACAGTGAAGACTTGGCTCAATAAGGCTGAGCCGCCGCCTGTACCAACAGATACCCAGATGTTGTCCATTCTGTTGGGCCTGATATATCGGGAGTCCAGAACTTTATCCGTTTTATCCGTCCAATGTACCTCGGGCAGTCCTGTCATGGCCCCCGCGAGGGCTTGTGCTTCAGCATTATTGAAGGTGCAGTTCCATACGGCATGCCCCTGGGTGAACCTGACGCACGTATTAAATAAAGTCTCGTTGACCGTGTCGGTGTAAGGAATCATGGAGTTGGTATCGGGAGATACTGAAAGACCCTCGTTATCCAACCAGATGCGTGCACCGACATCATCTTCCCGTGTTGGAGATACGACTTCAGGTAATCCGTTGCTGTTGCTGACTTGACCAGTCAAAGTGTAGTTGAGACCAGGGTTGAATAACTCAGAGCCGATTATTTGCGGAAGCTTTTTCGTGGTCCCAGCAAGTTGAGTCTTGTCGAGCGCCATTTGAACGATGTAGGGGGGGTCGTCATTTCGTTGAGATTGATAATCAGCGACTGTCTCATTTGATGCTCTGAAAATATAGCCGGGCGAATCTAGTGCCCAAAGAAGAGTTCCGTATAATGAAAAAACAATGTTTAGAAGACTGAATGCGAGAACAACCAGTCCCGCTCGCGACAGGCCACGAGATGAGATGTATAGTGTCCGTTGGATGTAGTCCTCTGTAAACATGAGATACGATGTGAACTGTTTTGATCGGGCAGCAATGAGCGAGAAGAGCTTAAAGATAAAAATGCCCATCAGCAGCTCTGCGCATTTGAAAATGATTGATTTGAGGGCATTGTGATAAAGAGGTATAGAAGATTTAATAAAAGCTGAAGATGATTCAATCATATCGTAGGAAGCATGGAAAAAAAAGCTGTGATGAGACGAGAATGAAAGAGATGAGGCGAGACAGCCTTTCTGCTGGAGCCCGGGCGCCTACTTGACTACATGTCCGGAGCACCTGGTCCTGAACGGTTGTCTTAATCCTTGTACACGCATGTATTGTCCGGAGCACCTGGTCCTGAACGGCTGTCTCAAATCCTTATACACGCAAGTATTTGCAGGTGCATATATGCATAAATTAACCGTAAACCTTATCTTATTGGCCATGGCGCGAAGATGAACTGATCGCTACCTGTTTGGGTTAGCATCAACGTTCAGCTCGGGTTGAAAATCAGGGTCTGGGTCAAAAGAGGCGTTCAAGGACGGAAAACTTTCCGTGGTCACATTCCGCTTTGCAAGGGTTGGTTTTCTCCCTGGATTATATGTATCACGGCCGGCGATTTTGAGATATTGGAAAAGGCTCAATTTGTTAATACTTAGTGTATCATTACTAATGCTACTTCAAATGCTAGTTAAAGCTTCTTGGATACAGGACAGCATCTCGTATAGCGCCCAAGCTCTCGCCGCGGCGTGGCTTCGACAAGATATCTGGACTGCATTTAGAGAGAAGAGGCCATGTTTTAGTTACTTGTTGACGTTGATCTTTGAAACGCCGCTGTTGATGCACGCCTTCATTATATACTCGGGGAAGTCGTTTGTTCCGTGGAGGACAACTCGTACGCGGGCATTGACTTTGAGAGGATTTTGTCGAGCCTCGGCACATGATTAGACTCGTCATGAGAAGCAAAGACTAAGGGGCTTACGAACCGATCAAACTCGAGAACTAGTCCTCGCTTGCCATATTCGCCGTGGGCGTTTCCAAGAGCAGGGGCCAGGAAATCAATCCCTGTCGCAATAAAATCCTCAACCTGCTCATCTGTGGTCAAAGCTCCCTCCAAGTCGGCCGTGTCCGCAATTCCATCTTCTCCACCCTCAATTCGACCTGACTCAGCCTCTGTCGCAATCCCACGCGCATGACAACAAGAAATGAGTTCCTTCGTCTTGAAGAGATTCTCCTCTATTTCATAGTGACTCATATCAACCATGGTACTGTCGAATGGGAGGTTATCAGCTGCATGTCGGATGATAGCTTGATCTTGCGCATCGAAGCTGCTCAGTAGGTAGCATGCTTCCTGGGTCGTATAACCTCCCTTATTTCATGGATGAATGGAAGGGCGTCCAATGGCGTATTTACTCGCCAATTGACTCGTCCTACCCTGCGTCCAAGCCTGGAGGCCAAGCGCTAAATTCAAGGCGGGCAAATTCTGGAAACCTAGTTCCTTGCCCGATCCCTTCTAGAACAATCTCCACACTTTCGCGTCTCGAGGTAGTCCCCACAGCAACCCAAACCCTTGAAGCGCAATGGCTGACCCCGAGACGCAACAGTCGTATGTTAATGTTATAGGAGTGCGGCAGGACCAAGCAGCCATTAATGGAAGACTAGGCGGCCGTTGGGCTCAGCGGACTGGCATAAGTACTTACAAAGCTCACCTCATCAAACTGAGTGCAATACTATCCATTAACTTCCAAGAATTGAGTTAACTAACCACCAAATTTCTCCCTGTGTTCCCCAATCTTCAAGGACAATGCCTGGGCTTCGTATGTAGCAATATTGATGAATTTCAATTAATCCTCTCGTCATTTTTATTTACTAATCTAGTTGCTTTCTATGGTCGAAATAAAGCCCTACTATCCCATGCTATAAGTCCCTGGTTTACTGTCTTTAGATACAAGTACCTAGGCAAAGGGCGGGAACAACCACTTGGCCCTCCCTGACCAATACCTGGAAACGAACAATTAGTTTAAGTCCAGCTTCAATTAAGTATCTGGTCTGTCAACTCTATCCTTTCTCGGCAGGGCAGATCTGGCTTACACACAAAACCATTCTTCAGCGCAACGGCTACACATACACTTTGCTTGAACGAGAGAATTATTTGTGTAATGAAATGCCACGGTTCTCTATTCTATATGCATTTGTATGAACTCTCCCTCCATTACCAAGCACCAAAGATACCAGCTATCGGGATATCAATATCCGTCGTGTACGTCGCCATCTCACTCAATAAATACACCTGAGCACCACCAAGCTCCTGCGGTGGCGCCAATCGAGGCATACCGCCGTAGTACTTCATCTTAGTTTCCCAATAAGGCGACGTCTTGACGTAGTATGTCAAAGCAGTCTTGACGAGTCCGGGCGAAATGCTGTTGACTCGGGGGGGCATATTGCTGCCACTCCATGGCTATTGTGTGTGTCATGTTGCGCACGGCACCCTTTGTAGCGCCGTATGTAGCTGATGGGGCAGCCTGTCTTGATTAGTGGACGACTCCAGCTCGTTCGGAGAAAACTTACTCGGTTCAGTCGGTAGGAGGTCATACTGGCTGTGAAGACGATGCTGCCCTTGCAACCAAGCTTGATGAATGCTCTAGCCGCCGCAGTATCAAAATTGCAGGCATCAAACACGTTTAGTCGTAACAGCTTCTCAACTTGCTGGGCAGTAAAGTCTAAGGCGGGTTGGTGCTTGGTAGCACCAGCGTTAGCGACATCCCATCAAATCGACCTTTCTCGGCGATGGTGGCATCAATGGCAGCAGTGACGCTCTCTTCGGCAGTGACATCACACTTCTGGAAGCCCAACCTTCTAGAGAAGCGCTTGATGAGAGCCTGAAAATGCTCTGCGGACTCCGAAATGACAAGGCTGTAGACGAAAGCGGCGTCGTTTGCAAGACAGACTTCCGCAATACCGAGGCCAATGCCTTGGTTAGCGCCAGTGACTTGATTCGTTACTTCTTATTGCCAGAATATGGTGTTATCGAATTGTTATGCAACGTACTGGTAATGACCTTGTCTTGGAGCGATACCTTGTAGTCGTGGTTGGGGCCAGGTAGAGTGCTCAGAGGACCGTGTCCGTTGGCGGTACCATTGGTGCCATTTGTTTGCTCAACATTGATCATATTGGTGATCTAGGCGTTCTATTGCAAGGGGAAAGGCAGTGAAAGATGGATAAAGAGACTGGAGAAGGGAAGCAAGATGTAATACTATGTGAAACAAATGAATGTTGCTCAAGTCAGGCCGATAATGGAAATATTAGATATTTACCGGCATTGGGGGAGGCTCCGCGAATTGCCATAAAGACAACTGCCATAGCACGCTGCCATACGCCCGTGTTGTGTTGCCGCAACTGTAACCAGCCAGCCTCCATCCGTCTAAGGCCTGATACCTTGAGACGCGGCATCCTCTCCCCCGAAGCGCAATGTCAGCTCAACCCACATTGGCTGACTCGCCCCTTGGCGTTCCCGTGTCCGTTTCCCCAGCCCTCAATACGGGTAGTGGTGTTGGGACTTCAGGAAAATCTGGGGTCTCCGCGCAAATAGAATGGCCTAGGCCAGAAAACTCAGTCTAGGGGCGCAAATTATCATTTCCAAGTCTCGCGTATTTGTTGGAAAACATGGCAATGACCTTGATTTAGAGTGTTACATTTGTTCTATTTAAAATCCATATCATCCATTTCAATTTCTTCATGCATTTCTTCTCACCATAGTTCCCTTCTCACTATGGGTAATCTGGCGCAAATATATGGAGCCTATCTCTTTCCTGCTGCAGACAAGTCCAAGTATCTCAAGGGTTTCGGTGTTATCAGTGGACTGTGCTTTACTGGGGTTGTATCATATATCGCTCTGCATATCCTGCTCGGGGGGCTCAAGCAGATTTGAGAGAAATTTCTTGTTGGGTGTAAAGCCTTGTTATGGTACAGGGTACTTATTATGGACATTCAGTGTACTCGGGGACCATACCTAACCAAGCTGAAAGCATGGGTTTGTTCGCAATGTCATTGGTATAACTAGCACTTCTATGGATATTATTCTTGACTCTTTTGGTGATTAAATACTACAATACACCTAATCACATCCGACATATTGTGAATCAGTGAGGGGAGGTGTGACTCGCAGTGCTTATTTGCAGTTGAGACCTGTGGCTGGAAGCATATATATGCCCACATAAACTCAGTGACTCGCATTGCAACGCTGACGCATCCAATGTCCAGCTTCAGAGTGACGCAAAGCCACAACGAAAATGAACAAAGACCAAAGGGGGAGGGAGCCAGCCCCTCTTTCAGACATCCCGGCACCAATTCATCGTTTCAGACAACATTTAAGCAATATTCTTATACAACGTTGTAGCAGGAGGCATCTAGACCGTTTAAGACTTCTAGCTGATTGGTGAGTCCTTGTGGTTGTGCCGAGCTTTGCTTCATTTGGCTAGTCTCATTTTCAGTTTCAGGGATTATCTGCAATTAGATGTCTGACTACGGAAGAGTTGCGTGATTAACCTCCGCTTAGAATGTGTGACACCAGCTTCCAGCATTCCGTCCTTACCTATCCACTTACTGTCCATCACCCACGAATCACAAAGAGCAATCAAGTGAATGGCCAAATTCAGAGAAGCTGCCAATATTTGTCAAAAGCACTGCGTGTATGTTATAATCAAAAGCTAATAGCAGTGGTCACTTGTCAGCGGGTCAGTATAAAAACAGGCGCAGTCCCGGACTTCCCGCTACTCATTATTATACTCAAAATTCAGTTTTTTTGTTACAAAAAGAGAACAAACACCTATCTTATATCATGACGCGAACACAAGAGCTTCAGACACTCATGCAACTTCACGGAAACACCCAATCAGTATGGAAAGCTCTGGACAAGTGGCTTCCAGTACTCTCTGGGGATCAAGACTGGTGGTGGAAGACTCTTGGGGAACAACTCATCACTCTTCTCACTCAGGCCGACTATGAGCTGGACAAGCAGTATGAAGCTCTGTTATTGCTATACAGATGGGTCGTTCCAGACATGGGACCCAGTCCACGTTCGAGTGTAGCGCCCTGGAAGAGCTTCATGACTGACGACCACTCTCCGATCGAGTATAGCTGGAAGTGGAACACTGGAAGCAAGAAGCCCGAGGTACGATATGCCGTTGAGCCTATTAGCCCGTTTGCTGGAAGCAGTCAAGATCCATTCAACCAAGTTCCTACACGGAGATTTGTCCACAATCTCGCCAATGTCATTCCAGGTCTTGATCTGACGTGGTTTGAACATTTCTGGCGCGAATTACTAGGCCCAGGAACCCCCGCCGCATTGACATCTGAGAATTCGGCAAAGAGCTCAACTGTGTTTGCCGCCTTGGAGATTTTGCATGATGGTTTATCTGCCAAGGTTTACTTCATACCCGTTGAGACGCCCGATTTGAGTGCTTGGCATCAGATAAGTCAGGCTATCGAAAAGTTGGAATGCCGAAATATGGACGCTTTGAACTGCGTGAAATCATATCTCTCTACTAACTATAACGGCCGCCAGCTCCGCCCCTTCATGCTGGCAATAGACTGCGTCGCATCTGGTGCTTCACGCCTTAAGATATACGCAAGATCCAACCAAACTTCCTTCCGCTTTGTTCGAGACGTCATGACAGTCGGTGGCCTTCGGACAGACTTGAACCAGTCTTTAGACCAGTTCTTCGATCTTTGGAAGCGTACGCTTGATCTTGACCCAAATACCTCACTTGATGATGAGCTACCAAGAGTGAGCCACTTGACATCTGGGACAGTGTTTAACTTTGACGTTGCCCCCAAATCGTCTACTCCGGAGGTTAAGGCGTACATACCTGTTCGGCACTATGCTAAGAACGATCATCAGGCTGCACTTGGGCTTCTCGGGTATCTCAAAGACCACGGTCACGGACACTTTTCACAATCATATCTACGCGTATTGGAAGCCTTGGCACCGCCTGGTTGCCTCGACCAAGCTACTGGAGTGCAGACCTACTTCGCAGTTGCGTGTCACGAGGATGAATTATGTCTGACCTCATACTTGAGCCCTCAGTTTTACGCAACATTTCATAAGTCATAAGATAAATGTACTATAGATAGTTTCTGTGAAACAATGGAAGGTTATGGCCTCTCTCAAGACTGATAGTCTACTCGGGCTTCCTGGCCCAGACATTTCTCACGCGAAAGTACGGGTGGTTTCTTCTGTCTCTGATCTCCTTCCGGAACTTGGCGATGTATACATGGACTTGTTCGGGGGCCCATCCTAGAGTGCTGGCGACAAAGAGCACCAAACCTTCAGTATCCTGAGTGCTAAATAGCTCTCCGAATTGCCCGATTTCTTTAAGCTTGGGATCCTTTGGAAATGGGTTCAAAGGCACCTTAGAAAGAAACATGTCAGCATACATCTAGTTGACGCAAACTACTGGCCTACCTTTGAGTCCCATTGCTTGATATCTGTAAAGCCAGCTTTCTCAATGCCAGATCTTTGAAGATCCTCAGCTAGGACAGTAAACGTATTTCCGATCGTCTTTGAGGCCTTGATAAAGATGGGAGCCCACTGCGCCAATGCCGAATCAGGTTTGACGCTGTCGTCGTCACTCTCAATGTGGGGCGAAGCTTCAAATGACTCGATCCAGCCACCTGGTTTGAGAGCCTTGTAAGCTTGTTCATACAGCCTATCCCAATCAGGAACACAGCCAACCAAGTAGCGCAAGTGGACGTAATCAAAGGATTCTGGAGCGAAAGTCCAGTCCTGGTTGAAATCCTCAATTTCACTGTATATAATGTGAGATCGTAGCCGGCGCTTTTGAGAGACTGCATCTTACAACTTCACATTCGGCGGCACCCATGAAGGCTGGATCGGGGAAATATCAGTTCCGATCACTTCGCATCCAGGGAATTTGTCGGCGAAATCGCTGTCTGGTCAGCAAAGTTGACAGCTGAACGCTTGCCACTACTTACATGGCCCAGATTCCTACTCGTCAGACATTGAATCAGTACAGTTTCATCAGAGCCCATTTTTATGTCATCAACATACCTGTTCCACAACCAACGTCTAGCACTTTCTAGCAGCAAATAGCAATATTAGCACTGCATCGCCGACTTTGGCTTGTCATATGACCTACTTGGATGTCGTCACTCAGTGGTGCAAGGTGAAGTTCACCGTCTTGCGAAAGGGTAAACATGTGATGGCTAAAAATGTTAGCTGATCCAGCGGTTGCGGCGACTAGGTCTTACGCAATGTCCATAGCCTCGTTTTGCCGTTCGTCATTTGATCCCCTGCCATAGTCTCAGTCTTCGTTGTTTAATATTGCACATGGAATTACCAATAAGCAGCATTTCCTCTTTCGCTATGGTAAGTCCTGCCGTGGATGGTGCGATAATTGAGGATGCTTGAGGTGATGGAAGCTGTGGAGCTTTCAAAATCTTCGCCAAGACCTTCATCTTGCTCCTCCTCAGGAATGTCGTCGACCTCGAGGGTCTCTGCAGCAGCAGCGACAGGCCCTTGGCTGTGCTGAGATCGTGGTGATCGCGGCGAACTGCTCTCGGGGCTCTTTCCCGTCATTTTGCATCAACAGGAGGCAATGATGAAGGCGATGAGCAAGAAACAAGTGAGCACGGACTCGGATCAATGCGTCTTTTTGTTTTGTGCAGTTTTTTGGGGCTTGCCCTTCAAATCATGATCTGATTCGGCGGTGCTACAGTTGCAGTGTTACGTGTAATGTCTCGTGTCTACATATTGAGGGTCATAACCAGCGGACCACTCAGAACATCGCATTAAGCGAATTGATGCAGCTCACAGTCCCATTCGGAGTGGGAAACGCAGGGTTTATTCCAATTTGGTAAGAGTGTCAAAAAGATCATGATTAAGCTCGATTTTACTGACGTATTTATATACAAGCTACTCACAGTTTCAACCCTTGTTAGACTAGTCACCCTGAGCACGCACTAAGTTGCAGCGTTAATAAGATCCGAAAACCCCCAGAGTTTGCTTCCCGTCGCCTCTGCCGGGCCATCTAAACCCCGCAAACCGGCAACTTAAAATAACCCAACCCCGCATTGGATTAGTTGACGTTTTGTGTTCTCTTGTATTTGTCACTTTTTACAGACTTTACACCTCCCAACTTTCGGGTTAGAAAAGACCAGCGCCTGAACCACTGCTTCCCTGTCTACAGCTAGTCTTGTTAATAAATGCCTCTCTTGTGCCATGACTGCGGTGCCTCTTTTGCTAGAGAAGAGCATCTCCAACGTCACCAACGACGCCACCTAGACATTCGCCCTTACAGCTGCCAAGAATGCAGCAGCACTTTTACCCGAAAGTGAGTTAATGACACGTCCGTATTTTAGGGGTAGCCCAGTTAACTAAGGCCATTGCCTAGAGATACTCTCAATCAGCATTTACGTACCCATGAACCCACCACCATTAGTCACCTTAGACCTCGCAGGGTTGCCTATGTTGCCAAGGCTTGTGTTTGCTGCGCTAGATCTAAGCAACGCTGCGATGGTCTTTCACCCTGCGGAAGATGTTCTCTCAAGAGCCTAGAATGCGTCTATCGACCATTGAGACATAAACGACAGACGTCTCTTTCCAGTGGCAGTCTCCAGTCCTCCTCTGCTGTTGGCACGGAAAGCCTTTCCCATAGCGCTTTATCTCCAGTGCCAAGCCAACCACCTCCCATTCAACTTGAGCCATCATCCAGCACCCAGGCTGTAGCATCTGACAATGTAGCTGAACTTTCTTCCATGTCGACAGATCTCGCTTGCGTTTCTGTAGGGACGCAGTTGAACTTGGTTCAAGCGACAGGTCCTGCCAACGGGTTTGAGCAACCTCATGATCTTACTGGACCCTTGTCCCAAAGCTTCACGCTTACGGACGAAGGACTGGGCTCCGAAGATTGGGCCTCTCTTGGCATGGATTTCTCCTGGGACAGTCAAATTCCCTCAGTACTTGATCATCCGTCCCTGGCCCTACCTCACCCCATGACCTTCTTTTTTCAACCTTCAAGCCAACTTAGCCAAGCAGCCGACAAACCTGAGCTACGTTGTCTTCCATCGCCAATGGATAGTGAACCTGTCGTTCATGACCTTGAATGTGAAGCACCAACTCCCAACTTCACTCAGCCCGTGGCTATCCCAGGCTCTGAATCCCATAACCGCCTGCCATCACACAATACGACTTCAAACAGTACTCCCATGGCTAGTATCGACCTTGAGTCATGGAGGGCAGAGGACTACGGACATGTGCCATATATGACTAACGAAGCTTACGGTATAATGGCTTCCACTTTTAAACAACTCAATAGTGATAATGTGTATTGCATGCCATTTACAATCAGGGATCTGCCAGCCCTACAGCACATGCAGATCTATATGCAGGTATATTTTGAGATCTTTCATCCTGTATTTCCGTTGCTGCATAAAGCAACATTCTCACCTACTGATGACAACTGGATTCTGAACCTTGCTGTTTCGTCAATTGGGTGCCTCTTTTCAAAGACTTTGCCAGGGCGAGAAGTCTATCCTATCTTACAAGAGTTTCTACGCCGTGCTATCAACATTCAGGTTAGTATTAGTATCCAACTTACTTACTTGGACGCTTATATGCAAGGACCAACACTTATGAATTTTGCGTTTACTAGGTGGAGAGAAGTCAATCATGGGCACCCAATATCTGTCTTGCTCAAGCTTTCGTCCTCAACCAAATCGGCATGATGTACGGTGGGGACTTGAGGTTCGCTGAATGTGCTCATAAATCAATGGCACAACTTGCAACACAGTGTCGAAAGATAGCCTCTTATTCTGACGGCTTGGACAAACCATCGGTGGCTGAACATGCTGTGTCTCGGGAGTGGCATGCATGGATCAAAGCGGAACTCGAGGTGCGCTTATTCTACTGTGCTTGGGTATGTACTCTCTGCTAAGGCACAACTTGTTGAATCTAATTTGGGATTAGCTTGTAGACAGCCAACAAGTCGGCTTCTTTGCCTTTTCCTCTACTCTTCCTCCTGATTTCCTTCAATTCCAAATGCCGGTCAATGAAACCATCTGGGATCTTTCTTGTCAAGAGATATGGCAGCAGAGTCTCACAGAGAGTATGCATTGTTTTATAGGTCCGATGGGCAATGAAGAGCTGACATTATCCTCAGATGCATCTTCCCAACACTCCACTTCTCTACGCCAGATGCTCCTAAACCTGTACCGCCATCGAGAGGTGCCCGGACATCTTGGTGCATTCAACTCGCTTCTTCTGGCCATGGGGGTTCTTAATGATGCCCCTCGGCTCCGTCATGCTCATTCCTATCTAGCAATTCTCCAGCGGCATCTTGATACTTTGTCACCAAGCGCGCTTACTCGAGCTTGTATCAGTCACATTCATATGGCGTCATTGATCCTATATTTTCCGACCAGAGAGGTTATCGCATTTGGGCGCTGGCGAGTGACCGACGGGCAACTTTCAATGGTTGTTGAGAAGCTGAAAAGATGGATGAGTAACCCTTACGATGCTAGAGCGGCCCTGATACATGCTTGTATCACATGGTCACAAATACGCACAGGTTCTACAGCAGCTCAGCATGAGGCACCAGCCTTGCTACATAGCGCTTTTGCGATATGGGCTTTAGTTGAGCTAAGTGATCAAGCTGATCTAGGAGGATCAGATGAGCTACAAACTCTAAGATTGGACAAAATGAGTCTCGACTTGCGGACATGGTCAGCTGGTACTGAAAAAAGACATCTGTTTCTGGCTGGCGTTGGTTTCTTGGGGCATAAGGGTGCTGTAGCCAGGTTGATAAGTGAGACGGCGAATCTGTTAGAGGAAAGCATCTCTTGGCCCCAAGCCAGCCGAACCGGGCCATATCTGAGACAATGTTATGCTGCGTCACAGAAGGTTTGCCAGAATGTTGATTAATTTCTTTTTTACTAGACCTAGGAGTACCACAGATCGCTTCCTAACTTCAAGATGGTGATGGAACAGCTACAAAGGTTCGGAACTAGAAGAAAGATAACACTAAAGAAGCAAGTGGAGTATACATGTAACCGACTCAAACAACTAATGGCTCCATCTTTGGTCGTTGCTGCACCGCTATCTCAAATTCTTTCTGAATCGTCGCCAGTCTTTCAGTACTCCTGACGGTCAGAACCACCGGTAACTCAAGCCCCGGGTTACCTGGCATATCGCCAGGAAAGTCTTGAGGGTTAAGAGGAAGCCTTGTTCCTGGTCTCAAAGTAATGTCAAAGGCCCATAGGATTCGCATAATACTGACAGCAAAGCTTCTGTCTGCAACATGGTAGCCAGGACCTAAAGGAGGCTGAGGTTAGCAACATGATAAGGGAGCTTTCGTGCAGTAACTCACAGATGCGACGTCCAGCTCCGAATGCAAAGTGATCTCTCTTGGAAACATCAGGAGATGCAGCGCTTTCCTGGCTCTGGTAACCAATTAGCATATGTTTCTCTGTCAATTGTTCCTAATAGTGCCTTACCGATCTCACGTCGCCTTCAAAGCGTTCAGGAATAAACTTCTCAGGTTCTGGGTAGCGTTTTGGGTCTCGATGGATTGCCCTGAAGCTTTGTGTCAACGTATGAGCCAATTTGAAAGAAAAACCGGCCCTTACCATGCGTTCAGATGTATCCGAGCGCCCTTGGGTATCCGATGGCCGTTATAGATCAAATCTGCACTGGTCGTGTGCGGATGGCCCAAAGCCACTGGGGGGCGCCACCTCCATGATTCCTTCATGACTTGACGGATATATGGCATACGTTCTAAGTCCTCAAAGACTGGCACTTTATCTCCGACAGTATCATCTATGAATGTTAGGTACTCTGCCGCCTCACATAAGGCTCACGAGTCTACTTACCAATTACTTTTCTCGCTTTGCTACAAACGTCAGGGAAGGTCAGCATTGCCTCTAGGAATGCCCAAGTTGACATTCGGCTCTGCCCACTCATTAGCACCACAGTCAATACAATAAGGTACTAATGGCACTGACCGTATCCGAAGCCCCAATAATTAGCATTAAGCCCAGGTATGCAGCATCCTCAACGCTTTTGAGCCCCAAGTGGTTCTTGTCTTCGATAACCCTTCGAATGAAGGTCATATGGGGGGGAGCCTCGCCCGAATCAATCAACGACTTGACTTTCTGCACGGTGTTAGTAGTGGGCTCAGTCGTCTGGGCTGCATTCTTACCTCGAGGTTTTGGCAACACCATTCATAATCGCGTTGAAACCGGGCCCTTCCTGATCTTTCCCAAGGCTTAAGGAACAGGGGCAGCTTGTCAAGGAATGTGAATGTATCAACTAGATAGTAGCCAGGAAGAATGCCAAGGATCTGAGCGATTCCAGTCTCGAAAATGTAGTCAATGGCCGGGCTGTCGTCATCGGGGATATCAAGGCCAAAGACTTGGGATGCAAAGTTACTATATGTGTAGCGGCCGATACTAGAAAATAGGGCGTGCGAGTCGGCACCTTTGCTAGGATTTCCAGCTATGTCATTCAGAAACCTCAACGTCTCGAAATGAAGAAAGGGGAGACCAGCATCAGCAAGGGTCAAACTAGTCAGTCCCATAGTTGTTGCTTTCCGTTGGTCCTTCCATGCCTTTTCGCTTGCGCTCAGGAGCAGGGGATTGAGTCTGTTGCATATATGCTCGTTGCTGACAATCCAGCGAGGCCGCTCAGAAGCTTGTGTCGCGGCTTTGTCGAAGATGGCCTTTACCGCCTGGTCACTGTTGATGAAGTACTCCTGAAAAGTACCGAGTCGGACAAAATAGACCTCGCCATATTGCTCTGCCCATTTCCCGAAGAGAAGATGCTGGCGGTGTTCCTTGGCGGCCTTTAGGACGGTTGCAAGATGGCCGGCGATGATGTTTCCACCAGGAGGTGAAGGGGGGAGAGGAAGAAGGCTTTGGCTTTCCATGCGTATTTTGAATACTCTTTGGGCCAGGAACACCAGCAGCGTAAGCACAGCTAATGCTATAATAGACTCCCGACTGGGCAGAGTGATACTCTGAAGCATGATCAATCTTGGTTGCCAATGAGTCTCGGAATAAACGATGGATAATAATGATTTGCATCAGGTGTATTCTTGTGTGCTCAAGATGCAATATATATACTCCCCCCAAAAACTCTACTTCACCATCTAACCCGTCACACTATATTAGGAGAGTAAATCTGGGGAAGTAAACCCCAGATTTTCGAGTCTAGCTCTGCTGGCCTTGGTTGCGTTAGCTTTGCGGTATGTTTCCCCACAAAAGGCCCCGGGATTTCCGAGAAGCCGAGGGTTGCTCCCTCTCCATATTCCGATTCCCCACAATGCGGAGTATGGCCTAACCATCCGGTCGCCTAACATCTGAATAGATGATCATAATCATATCCAAGTATAGTGCCCCTCATGTCGCCTCAGGTGGATGTTTTCGGCTCCATATTCCGCCTTGTCTGTGCGTTCTTTGTTGCAACCGGCTTTTTGAAAAAGCCCGAAAAGTTATACACTACAAGCAAATTGCAATAAGATAGACTAGGTGTTAAGGCCTTGGCATCAAAGCGTCCCCATAGCAGAGATATACTTAATGCTCGTAGGGTGTCACCAATGAAAGTTCCCATGCATACTTCAAGTGTACTCATCCTATTACTATCATCATGACTGGTGTCAAGTCCACAGATGTTCTCCGGGTTAAGCTGATGAAGCTTACCTCATTCCACATCTTAGCAGACGCGCAACCGCTTAGTTGTATCTCGCATTAAAGGGAGTAACAGAATCCCATCAAAGCTGCCCAAACTTCGTTATCCTAGTAACCAAGTTATCACTGTTGATGAAGGCATTTTTACCATACATGTAGGAGAGTACACTCAGGATGTTTAAGCAGGCCAGACCATTTTCATTCATGCTGACAATGCGGCTTCAGTGGTTGCAACCACTCACTATACAACCTTGTATATAACGAGCGATGGCGTGGGTTTGCCTGCCGATTTAGAGGCCCTCGGGGAAGAGTACTCGGCACCTATCATATCCGAGGTATTTGATCCTGGTCCTGATGTCTCGTGTTACGCTGAGACTTTTGAGCGACTTGGCTTATTCGCTTAGCTGTGAATATGTACTAGCAGTTTAAATATAAACAATCTCTCTTATTATCATAATCTCTACGACACCTTTCATGCCAGATACAGTTCCCCGTACCCGTTGTCCTTGCCTCTCTCAGTGCTTACAATCTGTGCTGAACTATAGTAGAATCCTCCTCCGTTAAACTCGCCATCCATAGTTGGGTACTCAAAGTCTTGGTAGATCTTCTTGATCCGTTTTGCGCTCTCAAGGAATCTCCGTCTTGTCTTGGAATAATCAGAAGCCGTCAGTCTTCCGTCACGCTTCACAAATTCTCCATTCACCATGACATGCAAGATATCGCCAACGCTAGCATGCAGCATGACGGCGGCAACGGGGTCTGTCCATCCCAGAAGAGATGGCGACTCAGCTGCATTCCAGACAATCAGGTCAGCCTTTGCTCCCTCGCGGATGACTCCAAGATCTGTCCTTCGAAGTGCGAGTCCACCAGCACGAGTTGCCAGGGAAAAGGCCTGGGCAACACTCATGGGGTTATTCTTAGGCACTTCCCATCCAGAAAGCACTTTGTCGAAGAAGAAATATCGGACACTTTGCAGCCATATGCGCGCTTGAGTCAAAATGTCGGTTGAGTAGGTGAAATGAGTATCGACACCAAGGGCAGCTTGATCTTGGATATAATAAGAGTGAGGGTGCGTGTGTCCATAGTGCATCTCCGATTCGGGAGTAATGGAGAGGTATTGGTTTGTCTGACGAAGTAGGGTTGCGCCGGTTGCCGTCATAAAGCTGCCATGGGAAAAGACGACAGGGATGGATGTGTTGAGAAGGTCGAAAGAGTGAACGTCCTCTGGAAGGTTGGACACTCCAAAGGGACCGGCCAAAGAGTGAGTTGTAACCACTGACACGTTGTACTCTCGTGCCAGATCCGCCACGTTCTTGGCGTCATCTGGAGGGTTGGGGCCGAAGGAGTCGTAAGCAATTCCCAATTCAACATTGCTTCCATTGAAAATTTCACTCTCTACCATGTCGATAAAATTGGGAATTTGATCCTTGACTGTGTAGTTCAGAGCAGGAACATCATGGAAGGTATAGGCCCAGAAGACACGAGCGCCACTCTCAATCGAGGCCTTGAGGCCAGCATAAGCGGTTTCGTTAGACCAAGTGTGATGAGCATGGTCCAGAGAAGTTGTGACTCCAGCGTTCAGAGCTTCCAGGAGCCCTGCAAGCTGACCCCAGTAAACGTCTTCGGCATTGAAGTGGGGTGCGGCTGCAAATTCTCCGTATCGTCCAAAATACTGGGCCAAGGTAGTGTTGGAGCCCAGTGTCTTGAAAGCTGTCTGCCAACCATGACGATGTGTATCGATGAAGCCAGGGCTGATGATCTGGTCAGTGGCATCGATGAATTCGGTGTTGTCGGGTAAGGAAGATGGTTTGGATTCGGTGATGCTTGCGATATGGTCGTCTGTTACTAAAAGATAGCCATCGCGGACGATTCGGGGTTCGGTTTCTGATTCATCCCAGGCAATAATAGTCGCACCCGACAAGAGTTTGCTGCTGGATGTGGCCCGCGCTGTAGCACAAGCCAGTGAGGCAGCAGTGCAAAGATATGACTGAAATCTCATACTTGTTCTTTAGGATTGAGGCCTACAAGATGAGATCATGAGAAGAACACATTATGTCAACTGTAACAAAGCGCCGCATGACGGAGCCTTTTATATTTGTCAAATTACTAGAGATTGACGGCACTCCGGATATATGAATGACGTAACTTGAAATATTGCTAGTAGTTTCTTGTCAAAGTGGATATTGAAGTCATGAAAATCTTGAAAATTCTGGAGAACGGCAGAAGATTTGAGACGGATATACGGAAATAGACGCCAATGACACATATAGCCGAAATAAAGAGGGATAGAAAAACAATGCGCTTTAATTAAAGCTTACATACTCATTTTTGGTTTACTAATAGATATACAAAGTAATCAGTGATAGTATTATTGCGCCAAGGAAGATGCATAAAACTGATCCGAGTAGTGGGTCAGAAGATTTCTCTGAGCTACCAACGTAAGGGAGGTAAGAAAACTTAGGACCTTAATCCTAAGTAACAAAAAGGCTCAGGGAAACTTATACTAAGTTGAGAATATTTTAGGCCAGCTTGAGCTAGCTCATTTTGTCACCCTGGCTGACTATCTGAAGTCTTCTTGCTCCCGGACGCTAATTAAGTTACCCTCTTGGCAGTCCTGTATTAAGTCAGAGTAAATTTCATATTTTGTCAGTCAATAAATTACATATAACATTCACAGAGCGATAAGCATAAGTTTTAGCAACTCAAATGCATTGAATCCATGGAATCCCTCAGTTCTTTTGACAATTTTATAATACGCAACAGAAAGTAAAACTCTATATTCAATCATGGATAGCAAAGAAAGGTGAAAGAAAAATAAACAAGACAAGAACTGTAACAAGCTCGAACTCTAAGTAACAAGAGATAAGATCTTTGTGAGCAAAGCACCAATTTATGATAGGCCAGCATGTAAACTTCCTTGTGATGAAGATCTTACAGACGGTAGCACCAGGCTCAAATATTAACACCATCATCACGGCATCTTTGAATGATGCCTTTGCTTCCCCATTCCACGGCCCGAAGGTCACAAACGTTCATGTTCAGCA
The DNA here is from genome assembly GCA_002980475.2 of Fusarium beomiforme. NCBI lineage: Eukaryota > Fungi > Ascomycota > Sordariomycetes > Hypocreales > Nectriaceae > Fusarium > Fusarium beomiforme. The sequence continues at coordinate 28,399 of PVQB02000203.1, forward strand.
GACAAGGAGTAGCTGGGTCGATAGGCAAGAAGTCGCCAAAACCATCAGCCAACTGTTTTTTGTCATTTCCTTCCCAACACTTGACAACGTCGCTCAACCAGCGCTCTTTGGGAAGAGAGTACTTGTTGGACAGTTTGTCTCCAATATCCAGCATGACCATCGCATTGTCATTATCTCCAGCTTGCATCAGTGAGTACTCAGTGAAGGTACCGTCACCTGAATCCAGGGCATAGCTAGCAGAAGTATCATCATGTTTTCTCTGGATGTTGGTCATGCGAAGGACAAAGATCTTCTGAGCTTGAAGCGCAAGGCCAATAGAGTAGAGTGTGAATGAATCAATCATCTGCTTCTGAAGAGCACTCTGAGTAAAGTTCTGGCTGATTCCAAGAAACCTGCCGCCCTGAAGCTGTTCATAAATTCCGCCAGCATCAGCAACTGGGGTATCTATGATCTTCTTGATCGAGTCCGAAACAGCGGCTTGGTAATCCTGTATGACTCCACCAAGAGAAGAAGCCACATTGCTCCACTGCAGAAACTTGTCCGTCGTGGGAGGCTTGACGACTGTGAGGACATAGTTGACAGTGGTGGTGAATGTGTCTTTGACAACATCCAAGCCTCCAGCGAAAGGGATAAGACCCATGGTGGAAGTAATTGCTCGAGTAACGAGCTGCATTGGTGTGACATCATCTTTAGGGCTGGGGTATAGATCTGACACAATTTCGGGCAATTTGAGACTGATGATGTTGCTGGAAAAAGTGATGGCAGTGTTCATTGAGTTCATATAGTTATTCCAGTTCTGAATGGCCAAAAGTGCATACCTAGAGAGGAAGTTAACAGTTGTAAGCCTATGGCCGTCTGATGCAATATTCTTACCAGGCAGGGGGTTCAACCGGAACACAGGGCTGACCAGCGTTGCAAAACTGATCGAGTCCACTATAAAACATCAGTAATAGCCCAGAAGCACCCACGAGACGGGATTCCATACCAGAAGAAGTTGGGAGCACCAAAGGAGTCAGCCAGAGCCTGAACATTGTTTGTAGGCGTAGCTGTGGCATTAGGAGTCCAGTCTTTCAGAAACTTGTCGATATCAAGGCTTGTCCACGTCTGCTGGCTGAGTGGCTCAGTATCGCAGCTTTTCGCCCCGGTACTAGACTGGCGAATTGCCAGGCCAAAGGCAGACGGAGCTGCCAAGATGGCACAAGAAAGGATAGGAAGGGAACGCATGTCAAATGCTTGAATGAATGTGAAGTTGTTGGGAGTGTTTGAGTGCTAAGTGATGCCTTGGTGTTTGATGCGATTGATGCTATTCTGCGACAGACATGGTCTTTTATATCCAACTGAGACTATTCTCATAGCTCTGAAAAGAAGTGATCGGGAGATTCGGAGATTCAGGGATCATTTCGTACAGCAGGTCGTATGATGCTCCGCTGAACTTCATCTGATATGATACACGAATAACCATAAATGGCATGGATGGAGACAGAATTTTAGAGTGTGGTTCAAACAGGCTTTCAAGGTTTAGGTGAAACACCGTGAAACTCAGATAGCTTGCAACACGAGCATTAAAGTTGAGCTATGCCTTTCTGCGTGGGGGCAACTCGATTCAGATCTACACGCGGTTAGCAATTTGAACTAAGCTAGCCTTTCGAAGTCTTCTCGAACGTCAGGGTTCATTGCAGATCGCTACACCTTCAGGAAGTGTATTCCAAATGGGCCCCATCCCAACTTCACAAGGTTGCATGATCTACAAAGAGACAAACTTAGAAGATTTACCGGTCTATCAGCCGAGCTCTGACAGCCCATGACGTTGTCGCTCCGACAAGACAAAAATAGATTACACGAAGCTCTAAGTCAGATATGCTTATAGTCTACTTGCTTCTTAAGGCCTGGTTAGTTATATACCGGATTGACTGTCCTCGATCTGATAATGAGATATTCTTTGGCGTTGAACTTCCCCAACATTAATGCCTTTTTCAAATCTTACAAGTATACAAGCTAAATCCTAAGGGTCTACCACTGTGGCTATATACAAAATCATAAGGAGACTATGTAAAGGCGGCCTTAAGAGTTAATGCAGTTTATTAATTTAGCTTTTGTAGATATGCCATGAAACAACGGCTATTCCTTGGACTCGTGTCTAGGTTAACCATCTAGGAAGGTGCCAAGAACAAGATTATCAGACATGAGTCAGCTTTCGGATGACGGAGCCCGCGGACTCATCGCTTCGGCCACCCGAGAGAAGCCGATGGACAGGAGAAACAGTAATTCCGGTTGGCGGGTCAATATATCTCCGGTTCCTCAGCTAAAGTGGGTCCTCAAACAAGCCCCCATCGTGACCGAGCTTGTATCAGACAGGGATGAGTGCAGGATATTCGCGACGGCAGGTATTCACTGAGTTTTATCACTATTGTTCTTATTAAATCTCTAAATCAACAATATTACACTTCTACTCTTTCGCTTTGATATTTTTGACGCCGAACTTGACCATCGAATCACCAAGCCAAAACCTCTTGCAACCCTCCGCAGGACAAGCTTGAGCAAAGCTCCTCATCCTCTTTATTAGCCGCTGCAGCTTCATCAGATGGCAGCTTCTGCCTTGCCGGCCAGATTTGCTTGCCTGCTTCCCGCTCAAGCTTGACATGCTCGTGAATTGCCTGTCGATGACTCTCTTGGAATGAAAGCGGTCCATGTTCCAATCGTGGATGCAACTCTCCACTAACAAAGATACCTGCGTTGAGATTCTTTTGGGCACCGATGCACAAATCCTTATCCTCAGAGACAACTCGTGCATAGAGGTCTGCAATGAGGTGGAAGTCTTCATCGGAGGAATTCTTGTTGCGGAAGATTTGGTAATGCATCGAGGAGGAGGACGGGCCAGTAGGCATGAAACGCTGAATCATCATGAAGTGAGGCCTGTACGAAGTTAGATAAGTCCAAACTGAAATAGTGGTAAGTGCTTACAGAACAACTACCGATGCATTGGGATAGAAGTATGTGCTCGCCAGTTGCATTCCGTTCTTCTTCTGTTCCTCTGTCTGAACGCTCGAATGCTTGATCCATCCCAGGTCGGTGTCGCACTTTGTCTTTCCGAGGTCTGCAAGAGTAGGTAGATCAGGGTGAGTCGTAGGGCAGTGATAGCATTCGTTAAAGTTGTCGGCTAGAATCTTCCAGTTGTACTCGCCCTCCATGCTGTACTCCCTGTCGAGTGTGTAATCCTCAAAGTTGACCTTCTCAAGACGTTCTTGCTGATCAATGCCATCAAAGTATCGAGTCCAGGGTTCTGGGTTATCAGAGCTGTCAAGGTTGACCCAGACAAAGCCGTACGCGTCGACCTTGAGATGAATCTTGAAAAGACCGTTCTTGCTCTTATCAAAGTTCTCAAGTTGGTCGTAGTTAGGTGCCTTGGCAAGGTTTCCACTCAGTCCATAAGACCAGCCATGGTACTTGCATGCAAAGATGGATGAATTGCCCTGTTGTCCACCCTGAACAACGGGAAAAGCCCGATGACGGCAAATGTTATGGAAGGCATTGAGGTTTCCCTTTCGATCACGGGCCACGACGAACTCGTAGCCGGTAGTGTTGAACTTGATCCAATCACCAGCCTTGGGAAGTCGGTTCTGGTGCGTGACAAGAAGCCACTTTTTGGAAAAGATGGCACGCTTCTCCAGCTCATACATCTCAGGAGCGTTGTACCATGTTGAAGGCAGAGCGCGTACGGGCTTTCGGTGGCTTGTTTCGGTGAAGTTGTCACTCTCGACGTTGACCTTGAGCTTGTTCATTGTCGTTAGGGTTGTGTATTTTGGGGAGTTAAGCTTTGATGAAACTGGTGATGAATATCTTGCTTGTGAGGGTAGCTTGACGGGAAAGGCATAGCACTTTCTTATAGATAAACGCGTGTCCAGATAGACTCCAGGCTAAATGATAAGGACCCGATGCTCGGAGTCCAGCCCCTCACCATTACAGCGTATCGGATGGATAGTTTGGTCATGATGAGGCAGGTCTTCGGGAATTCTGATAGTGGACTGTTGGACCCGTCTTGTGACGTTGGTCACCCGACCCTTTCGGTCAAAGATATGAAAAGATAGCAATGGTAATTGCCGTTCAACCATTGGCCAGACCCCGAGTAGCGGGTTTCCAGACCGATACCCGTATCTGCCATCAAACAGCAATCACCAGCAATGTAACAACAAACGATATCGCATCTCGGCTCCATTGAGTTTAGGCTCAGGCACCTGATCGGCTTCTGGACCGCTTCGGGACAGATAAAGAGAATTCTTGATGGCAATTGGTGGGTGTCAGTGTCACCCCGCATATTATCTCGGCACTGAGACCCCCCTCGGCTTCAGAACCCGAGACGATGGCAACCCTCATTCTCGGTTTGAGAATCCGTGTGAAATGATTGAGTGTCATCGAGTCTTTGTTGTTCAACGGCATGTTTATCTTTTCCCAATGTGGAATTGGGAATGCAAGCTGTGCATATAAGGATGATGTGTCGACAGCTTTATGGCATTCTCTGGTCCTTACTGAATTCAGTGGCTTAGGTCATGTGTATTTGCCAAAGTTAGATAGGCTTGGGAATAACCCGGGGAGGATTTGAGATGAATGCGGGGGTGGACCAGCTTTATCAGCGACAGTTCCACACCGTTTGATCCGGCCCGTTTCTGACCGTAAATGTCCACATAACGGTCAAGATCCAATTGAGCCTAGTTCCTTCAGTTCACGAAACGGAACTTGACCCTACCCTACAACGTATTATCACTCTACCAACCTCGCCTAAGCCAAACTACAATACAAACAGCCTAATAAAACATATCATCATAAGGACTTGGATAATATTTTCAATATAATTCTGCTTTTAGGTCCTGTTATCAACTGGTCTAACTTAGAAGTCTAGGTTGCATAAATTCATTCAGATATCCTGTCGCGATGTAGTCACCTCATACGTCACCCGAATTCCCTCCTCCTGCCCCTGGAGTTCTTGTTGCTGGGCCTTTCGGAAGTCAGGCCCCAAGATCTCTTCATCGCTCTGGTTATCATCTCGAACCCTATTGATACCCTTGGAGTAGATTCTCGTCTTGGTAAACGGACCCCTCACGCCAATCTTTTTCTCATGTTCTAGTCTCTCGCAGTTCTCAGATATGCTATCGTTTTTATCAGATGCGTTGGGGTATAGTGTGCTTCCTCCGATGGTCTGCAGAGGATACGATCCGCCGCCACTATGGTCGCGGTACTTGCTGCCGTCGCGGGATGTCCATTTATCGAGGTATCGCTTGTATAGAGGACGACAGATGGGGATACCGATACAGATCATTGTGACAGCGATCTCGGCTGCTGACCAAACGATGAGTCCAACAGTAGCTTCTGGTAAGTGGATAAAAATTAGACAAGAACTATTTGACGTAATTGAGTATAAAAAAGACTTACTTGTATAGTTAGAGCTTGACAGCTCGGGAACCTCCAGAGTGCGCTTAATACCACAAGCTCCAGCACTATTTAACAATTAGCAGCAACCCTAAAAGGCAATAGAGAAGGGAGCAACTTACATAACTCCAAGACTCAGACTGAAAAGGATGACAAGCTTTTCTCGTTGGTTCATTTGTAAGCTCCAGATAAAAATCCAGGGGAAGCCAGCGAAGAAGAAGTCAGCAATCACACAGAGGACTGTATTATATCAGCTTGCAATCTTCAAGGCACATCAACCAAACACTTACTGCAGAGGATCATCGATATTGGTGTCGAATCGACGGTGCACTTTCCCGGAATGCGCCGATCCCATAAATACTTCGGAGGAGTGCATTGCAACCAAAAAACGAAGCAAGTCGATACAGATGCGCCTGCAAGGCATCCCATAGTTGTCCAGATCGCCATCTTATGCCATCGCTCTTTCACAATTCGAAGTAAGAACAATCCGAGAGACCATTTCGCAATTGCCATCCCAACAACAGCAAAGGTCTGACCGATAGCCTCAAAGAGAATCGCGAAGGGCAAGTCGTCGGGATTTCGAGCTACTATGTCTGAAATATTCTGGCCAAAGCCATAATGGGCCGAGACGGTCGTGAAGAGGGTATAGAAGACGAGAAAAACCTGTTGGGTCCAGTGGTGAAGGTATTAGCAGGGATTGTATACTCCGAGAACGATCTTGATGGATATTTGACTTACGAATGCCACGATGTAGACATAATCATCAATGCCAAAAGACTCGACAACGACGACTCTGGTATAGACTCGTAATAGAACAAACACGAATACCACAGCAGTCAATACCCACATGACAGCAATGGCCCACGGCCCATCCCCCCCTGTTGGCATTTTGCGGATGCTTTGCTGAGCTGCCAATCCGTCATAGATAATTTGGAAATGTGCGTCAGATGCCACTGGGGATTACATATGACTTTAAGAAGGTCACTGAGGTCATATAATGAACTACATCTTCAAAAGTCAAGACGAATGGAACAGTATTGTACTGATAAACCAGGTATGGATTTTTCAATGGATACCCCTTAATGTGCACTTGAGACTCGAAGATGGTGGGGATCCGGGGGTTATGCGAACACACAGGGAAGTATGGACTGTACTGTGTATTTGGACCCTCTTTGGCTCCTATACCCTGCCCTATATTACAGAATCTTTGGAACCAACAGGATTAATAAGGGATAGCCTTATGGCAATCATATGATAGATCAGTATTTTACGCGAGCTTTTCTGGTTCATTGCCAAGAGCCAGGTACATGTCTAGCTACTACAGTAGTGTTAGACTGTGTTGCAGATCAATCTTTGGGTTCCTCTTGTTTTACATAACCTGAAGCAAATAGGCTTTAAATGTGTTTTAGATATGTCTATTAGTTAGTTTAATATCTTGTTACCGGCCCAGTTCTTTACAAAGATTGTGAGAGTCGTTGGGCGGCCAGGATCGTCGACCAATAAAACAATTGCCGCGCTACCCAAACCCTGCATGAATGTTTGCTTCTGAACCTTGAAATGTGGGACAGCATAACAGCGACAGCACTGTGCAATTATTATGGATACATTTATGTGTCAACGGGTAACAGTTAACGACCCTCGCTTACCAGCCGTGGCGTATTTAGTGTCTCCGGAAGTAACGACATAATACCCGGCCAATGACTGATATGCATTCTCGCTCGGTTGCGGAGAAACCCTTGCTCTTTTCCGTGTCGAGTTGCAACGTGAATAGAACCAACATCAGATCAGAGGAATATTAGTGCTTACCTAGTGTCATGGTACAGACACGCTAAACGAGAGTCCCCGCAGTCTTGTAGGGTTAGTGTTGGGTTGGACGCCATTGACCGTTGTCGGGAGGGACGGCACGTACACTAGTATTTCAGCTGTCTTGGCCTTCGTTATGTGGTTTAACAAATAGCAACCCAAATATTACAGAAGAAATAGCTGATTACGCGTACCCTGATACAGTATGTGAGCTAATGCATGAAGCTGGTTACCCGGAAAACACAGAACTGCGCTGACAATGTTCCATTCCATTATCACCGCAGACTGCAGGGAACCTGGCGTCACCAAGTTTCAAACCACCGGCGATCCCTGACAAAAGGGGCTGCCGTTCCATACTTAATATGTATGTATATCTAGTCCGCCCATTTTCGTAATCTCGTAATCCCAGTTGATATTCTATTGGCAAGTTGTCTCTTCTCTCGCCTCTGAAGATGACTTCCGTGCACAACACCTCTTACCTTGGCACTCTGATTCTACGCTCAGACTGGAAGAGTCTCAGCGTGGCTCTCGTAATTGTACCCGTGTTGAGCGTCGCTACATGGTGGATTGTGACATACTTCGCATCGCCGCTTCGAAAGTACCCTGGGCCTCGTTTAGCTGGTAAGCGTGGGACCTTCTTGTCTCAGCTTGGAAAGCTAACGTCTGACAGGCTGGACCAATCTATGGCGTCTGTGGACCGTGAGAAAGGGTAGCTACCACATCAGGATCAAGGAGCTTCATGACCAATATGGTCCTGTTGTTCGCATTGGCCCCAACACTCTGGATCTTGACATCCCCGAGCTGATCAAGACCCTCTATGGTACCGATGGGAAGTGGAAAAAGGTAATGGCATTCATCTCACTTCCCTCTATTCTTTAATACGCCCTTCATGTATGCTAACCTTGACCTTGCTGTAGACCGAGTTCTATCACAATAACAGTGCTATCATCAATGGCAAGATTACCTATCATCTGTTCAGCACCACTGATCAGGCTGAGCATGCCCGTATGAAGCGTCCTATTGTAAGGTACTACTCTCAGAGCAGCGTGATTTCTCTTGAGCCTCTCTTTGATGGTTTGATCGGCGACTTTTGCGACCATCTCGAAAAGAGGTTCATGAGCGGTCCAGAGCCAACAGGATTCGACTTTGGGGAATGGATTGGTTTCTGTAAGCTCAAGCCCGTAAAGCGACTGTTGAAGTTACTGACTAGGACTTTGGTAGATTCGTGGGATGCAAATGGTGCTGCTTCCTTTAGCCAGCGCTTTGGATATATGGATAAAGGGTACGATTATGATAATACCATTTCTATTGCCGATAAGGCTCTTGACTAGTAAGATAACCCAACAAAACACCTGTCCCTGACCATATTTGCTAAATCTGGCAGTTTCGCCGCCGTTGGCCAGATGCCCTTCCTCGACTTCCTCCTCGACAAGAACCCTATTATGCGAATCGGCCCTCCAAACTTGGCAAACATAACTCGTATCTCGCTCGAGCATTTAGTCTCCCGTCTGCAAGGGAAGGATGAGAATTTTGACCCTAAAGTCCCTGACTTCCTGCAGCATTTTATTGAGTCAAAGAACACAAATCCAGACCTAGTCAACGATGGTATTATCATGGGTTATCTTCTGGTTAACCTCCTTGCCGGCGCTGATACCACTGCTATTACCATCCGCGCCTTTTTCTGGTACACTCTCCACAATCCCAGTGTCTATTCAAAGCTTGAGAAGGAGATCCTGGCTGCCGGTATCGACAATGTGGCCTCGTTCAGCTCTGCACGAGCATTACCCTGTGAGTCCATGAATCAGGATAACTTGCGGTTCCAAGAGCCACCTCCCAGCTAACTAGACAAAAGATCTAGAAGCCTGCGTCCGTGAGGCAATGCGTATGCATCCAGGTGTCTGCATGCTCCTTGAACGCTACGTCCCCGAGTCCGGCCTGAAGCTTCCGGACGGTAGCTTTGTACCCCCGGGAACAGCGGTAGGCATCAACCCCTACGTGGCCGGCCGGAACAAGGAAGTTTACGGCAGTGATGCTGACTCCTACCGCCCTGAGCGCTGGCTCCAAAATGAAGGCGAGACCGAGGAGGAATACAACCAGCGAATACGTCTTTATAACGCCGCCGACTTGACGTTTGGTGGAGGCTCACGCGTCTGCATAGGCCGTCATCTTGCTCAGCTCGAGCTTTACAAGATTGTGGCCACGCTAATTAACAAGTATGAGATCTCTTTGGAGAATCCAGATGCACCATGGGTAGTTACTGGTAGTTGGTTTCCCCGCCAGAGAGGTCTCAACTGTTATTTGAAGAAGAGGAAATAGTATACCAACAAGCAGGCTATCTATTATCTAGAATTTGGTTGTAGTATGATCTATCTATCTACACATGAGGCTAATAATTCAAATTGACTTAAGCTGCTCTATGTTCTATAGAACTCAATGCAACCAGATGAATAAGCCTGTTTAAGTATTTAGGAATTTATATAAGCTGTAAGGACAAAATCGGATTTAAGCCGTCCTATCTCCGCTCTTTTCTGAATTCTTCGGGGACCTCAGCGGAGTTTATTTCGCTTGAATTCAGTTACTACTGGCTGACTGGGGTGTCTGACCCACACAATCGATTATAAACCGATCGATGTAAAGGCCGCTCAACCTGCGGAGTTAACAGTAGTGTTAAATACCTCCAGCTTCCATCTTGATTCCTATCAACAAATGCAAATATCGCAAACTTGATACAAAATGAGCAAGATCGCTATTGTAGGCGCCACTGGCGAGACCGGAGGATCAATTGTCAACGGCCTCTTGGAATCCGAGGCCAAGTTTGTATGCACGCCAACTCTTCTACACTAACTACGTTAACAAACAACAGGATATCACAGCCCTGATACGACCAAGCTCACTCGAGAAGCCCGCGACAGTCAAACTTAGAGAGAGGGGAGTCAAGATTGTGCCAATTGACCTCCAAGGAAACCATAATGAGCTGGTAGCTGCTCTCAAGGGCATCGACACAGTCATCTCGGCTATTCATTATGAGTCTCTTGGTGACGAGGTTCCACTCTCCAATGCAGCCAAAGAAGCTGGCGTCAAGAGATATGTGCCATGCTTCTTCGCTACCATTAGCCCTCGTGGCGTAACCAAACTCCACGATAGTGTAAGCTGCGTCGTCTCTTTGTAGAATTATCAGCGCTAACCATATTCACAGAAAGAAGAGATCCTCGACCATATCCAACGCATTTATCTTCCCTATACAGTCATCGATGTAGGCTGGTGGTACCAGATCAGCCCACCACGAGTCCCATCCGGCAAGCTCGATGCAAGCCTTACATTTCCCAACAATAACATCATTGATGGAGGTAACAAACCTTCTGCGCTCACTGATCTTCGCGACATTGGAAAATACGTCGCCGCTATTGTCAGCGACCCACGAACAATTAATAAGAGGGTGTTTGCTTTCACAGAGAGCAGAACGCAGAATGAAATCCACGAGTTGGTAGAGAAAGTAACTGGGGAGAAGCCAGAGCGTACCGAAGTAAGTATGACGATCTGAACCACCTTGAGCATATGTTAATCTACCGCAGTTGTCCAAAGAGCAGATCGAAACCCAGCTGAGCCAGTTGGATCCTTCCAATGATATGATGCGTAGCATTCTGGACTATTGGATGACTTGGGGTGTCCGGGGTGACAACACGGCCGAAAATGCCGTCTACCTTGGATATGTTCTTGCCAAGGACTTGTATCCTTCGCTGCAAGGTCGGAGTCTGGAGGATTTCATCAAAGAAGCTGCCGAAGGAAAGGTTAAGAAACCTTACCAGGGTTAACAGGTTGAGTGCGGAGGCTCCTGAGAGGGACCAATATCAACGTAATGTATGTAGATGACAAACCGTACAGAGGTACGCTCATTATAGTGCAAATTATACAGCCAGTGGCATGTGAATAACACCGCTGTTCATAGTTGCACAGCAGGAATCAGGTGCTGGAGTCGGCAGAGTCGGCAAGCCTAGCATTGCTTTGCGTTAGCCCAGACCAGTTACCACCAATCTCAGTCATCATCAATGCTCATACCGTCAGCTATTGGCTGGTGGACCAATCAGTTGGGCCTTCGCGAATCGGGTCATCCGAGTCAGGAAACTAGGATATGCCAGGTTCGCTTGCGGAAAATCCGAGATATACACACCAAATTGCCCTAACTGGTATGAGTATAGTAACAGCCAGATTAATTCCTGCGTATCTTCTGTAATACCGTCCCCCGCTTTCTTTCGTCTGGGGAAGTACGGTAATAACGTTATCTAGTATTACCCCGCAAAATCAGAAGATCTAGTTCAGTGCTTCAGCCTTCATTTGGAAATTCTGGGGTTGGGCTAGACTTGTGAGTTGTCTCTTATGCCACTACCCCGGACATCCCGGTCTGATAGCAACAATCAAGCTATCAAGGGGACGTGCTGCGGGAGTGGTTATATTGACTGAACAACCGCGTTGGCTTTGCCGTAGATTCAGGTTTCTACCCCTTGTCTCTCTCTCCCTTTGCAACTTTCTTACTACCCCTTACAAACATCTGTATTCTCTCTTACATAATGGCCGACGGAGACAAAGCGTCCATCTCTCATAATGAGATGGAGGTATCTACAAAGGCAAACGTTTCACCTCTGCTCGAGGAAGAACCAGCCGGGGCCTACAGAGTCAGCTGGAAAACCGCCATGGCTGTCTTTGCTCTGTCCATGTCAAACTGTTGCGCTGCCATCGCTAATACGGTATGTTCTACTCTGTCGGCTTGACCTTTCCCTGTAAACGGTTGAACTTACCTGTTTATCTCAAACATAGACCAATACCATCGTCCACTTCCAAGTCCAAGACCTGGGCGACACGGGACTGCAAGCCTGGATTCCGAATTGTAACCTCTTGGTTACTCTAGCCTTCGGGCCGGCCCTGGTAAGTTCTTCAAATCTCTGCTAAGCTTGGAGGTCTCAAGTTCACGGTCATCAGGGCTCCATGAGCGACCGCTTCGGCAAGAGATGGTTCATCATCGTAGCAAGCATCATCGGTGTTGTTGGGTCCGTGGTGTCTGGCTCGGCCAAGTCAACAACGACCATAATAGCCGGCAACACCTTGACCGGCCTCGCTAATGCGGGTTGTGTAAGCCAACCATGTCTCTCCTCCGTCTTTGTCTCATGCTGACACTATCTTGTTCAGATTATGGGTGTACCTGCGGCCCAAGAAGTGACTCCCAACAAGCTCCGTCCATGGACGATGGGCTTCTCCCAGGCTATGGCCAGTTGTTCTGTCATCGCAGGGACTCTGGGTGCAGGTGCTTTTGTCAAGTTCCAGACCTGGCGGTGGTCTTATTACCTCAATGCCTTCGTCTATGGTACCACCGCTGTACTGGTAACCTGCTTTTACCACCCTCCGCCTCCCACCCTACGACGACAGTTCTCTGGCCTGAACAACCTGTTTGTCCAGTTAGATTACCCCGGAATCGTGCTGTTCGCAGGGTCTATCGCATCTATAATGATCGCGTTAACCTGGGAAGGGAGCACATACCCATGGACTGCCAGCCAGGTCCTCGCGCCCCTGATTGTTGGCTGCGTGGGTCTGCTCGTTTTCGGACTTTACGAAAAGTTGTTCACACGCCAAGGTATCTTCCATCATGACATGTTTGTGTCTCGTAACTTTCCTATCCTGCTGTTCGTTTGCATCGTCGATGGTATGCTTCTACTGGGTGTCAATGTTCTCTTCTCTCAACAGATTGCCTCCATGTTCACCACGGATGCCGTCAAGATTGCCACAATCCTCACTCCGTACCTGGCAACTTCAGCCTTCGGCTGCCTCCCTGCCGGCATTTTAATGGCACAAACCAAGTCGTACAGGACCATTTTGATAGCTGCACTGATTTGGTGCAGCCTGTTCGTAGGTAAGTCACAGACAGGTCTCCGCAATATGCGTGATTTTCATGTGCTTTGATCCAGCCATGCCTAACATGCTTCTCTTTAGGCCTTATGGCACTTCTTAACCCTAGTAGACTATCCTGGGCCTATGCTTTCTCTGCGATGTTTGGATGTGGAACTGCCGTCACCACAGTTATTCCAGGTATGAGTTCTTTTGTAGCTCTCTTGGTTTTCCGGCCCTTGCTAATGTTGACATCGCCAGTGGTTGCATTGTCGCTTTCTGTGCCCTCCTACTTGCTTGGCACCGCGGGAACCCTCAGCGTGTCCGGCCGTGCCCTTGGCGGCGCCATTGGCATCACCATCTTTACATCCATCTATCACAACAAGATGGGCACCGCACTACCAAAGGCTGTTGGGTCGGTTCTTGCGGCTGCAGGACACTCAGGCCTGCTTCCAGACGTGCTGAGTGCCATCAATAGTGGAAATCCAGCTGCCCTGTCGCATGTGTCTGGCCTGCCAGCGTCACTGATCCCCGCTGTTCAAGCCGCAAACGATCATGCCAATACATATTCGTGGAGATTCGTGTGGATCGCTATCGCCGTTGTGGTGGCTGCAAATGCAGTGGCCGCGTGCTTTCTCAAGTCGGTTTCTGATCAGATGAACAGCCATGTTGAGTCTGCTCTGGAAGATTCGGATGTCCGCCGGAAGCAGATGGGCGATAGTTGGGTCCATTAAACCTGTATCAGAAAGTTCGTGTCAGCTTACGAGGCATATCTGATGGGGTCAATAGCTTTAGCCTTTTTCTCTCTAGTTAGTTTTAGGAACCTTAGCAATCCTTGAAAAGAAGTCACAGGATGTTTCTACACTTGGCCCTTTATAAGCTTTTCTGGCCTTAGTTCCTGATTCCTATGCTTCAGTCTCTGTCAGCCACTCTTAGATTGTATATAAGTATGTGTAACAGTGGCTTTTTTAAGCTTTGGGCCGCATGAACGGTGGCCTCGGAGAATACGTATGTCTGTCCAATACCCAACCTAAAGAAAAGAGTAGTGACGTGGGCAGACTTCTCGGGATGTAGTTTGGAAGACGTAGCTTGAAGGGCCTCAGCAAAGTTCCGCTTTAGATTTTCATGTTTCATCAAGTAGCAGCTCAGGCTTGATGTAAAGATGTTTATTTATTGCTTCTGCGGCCTTATTCGCTGTAGCTTACTGTTCACCTTCTGGTCGTCTAATACGCATAAAGTTTCCAGTCTGATACAGCAGAGATGGTGTGATCTTTGAAATCTTCCACTGGCCCTCAACTCGGACGAAGCGATGCTCCATGTGACTCCTCCCGTCACTGGTCTCGCTGATCCTTTCGGCAGACGCATCTCTTGCGCTTCCATCATCGGCCCTCAACCGCCCGTGACTTGCCAATTGCTGCCACTCTACCACGATTTCATCGGCGGTAACTTTCTTGAAATATGGCTGTGCCAAGAGGTGCTGTGTAACCAAGGGCTTAAGGCCAAGGTGCTCCTCCGATAACCAAAGGGCTGCGAACTCGGCCGCTGTGTAGTGCTTGGTTCCCCACGCTGGCACAATGAGAGTGTAGTCAACAGAAACCTCTGGGGCTAAAGCGGCGAGGAGACGCTCTTCACTCTGAATTGATACAAAAAAGAAGATGTGTTAGATTCTATGTTTATTCATTTAGGAACAAAGTAAAGTCATCTGTACGTACCTTTTTGTCATATCCATCGGCCCATACCCTTGCAGTCTGGGTAACAGCAATATAGTCTTGGAAGGTCAAATTGTCAGGAATGTAAATTGCGAAGGTCATTTTTAAGTCTTGCTTTTTGAGTGATGTCTGCACCTGATTCTGTATTTTGGACCAGGAATGTTTTGACACTGGATGATGTTAGATGATGTTGACTGTCTCCTAGCTGAGACATTTATTAGGCAAGGTACAAGACTTCCGAGTCCTATTAGGCTTATCTCGGGAATCCCGGTGGCATTGACACAGGAGTCTTATTTATAGGCGTATGCGTCGTTGCGTGATAAGTCCGGAAAATCCGCCCGGTAAGCTTAGTCGGCAATTCTTATCCGAGAAGCTTCGCCGTGCCCACTATTGCGATACTAGAAGTGGCTAATACATATATAAATGCAGTGCCAGCGAACAAAGCATTTAATTTATTTTTATTCACGATTATAAGTATTCTCATACCTGACATTATGCAGTCATCATACAGCCTCCGCACCGGCATTTATCCCGAGATTGACCCAGATCGACTCACGGGCTCACTATCTGGCAAGAATGTCCTGATAACGGGTTCTGGTAGGGGTATCGGCCGGGAGATTGCCCTTTCTATGGCACGAGCCGGGGCTAATGTTTGCGTGACGGCACGAACAAGCAGCCAGGTTGAGGAAACAAAAACCGACATCGTGAAATTGGGTCTTGATGCCAAAGTCATAGGCATCGTGGCCGACGTACTTAAGCTGGCGGATCAAGAACGCCTCGTGCACGAATTCCGCGAGCAGCTCGGCCCCATCGATGTGTTGGTGTGTAATGCCGGCAGTAACATCTTCCAGCCCTTCCACTTAACAAATGCAACCGAGTGGTGGGACATCATGGAGCTGAACGTGCGGGCACCAGTTGAGCTCACCAGACTGGTTCTTCCAGAAATGCGCGAGAGGAACCAAGCCGTCATAATCTACACTTCGTCATGGGCTGCCAAAGCGGACCTCCCATGGACCACAGCATACAACTGTGCCAAGACATCCATCACCAGATTCGCGGGCACTCTGCAGGTCGAGCTAGATCAACTGCAGAAGATAGAGAAGGGGTTAGACAACAAGATAACCGTCTTCAGCATTCACCCAGGCGAGATAGAGACCAACCTGCACGAAACATCATTCCCAGAAAAGACAAAGCGAAAGGCCCCTTACGTTATGGAGCATATGGCTAAGATAGGTGCCAAGAGACCTCATTTTGAGGCCGCTTTGCCAGCATGGACTTGCGTGTGGCTTAGCTCTGGAAAGGGTTGGCCGCTTAGGGGGAAGTTTGTAGATTGCACGCGTGATGTCGGCGAGCAAGCCAAGGACGCGTTAGA
Source organism: Fusarium beomiforme (assembly GCA_002980475.2). Classification (NCBI taxonomy): domain Eukaryota; kingdom Fungi; phylum Ascomycota; class Sordariomycetes; order Hypocreales; family Nectriaceae; genus Fusarium; species Fusarium beomiforme. The sequence continues at coordinate 44,578 of PVQB02000203.1, forward strand.
GACAGCAAAGGTGTAAGAATAAAGCAAGTCCAACTTCTACAGCCAGCCCAGTGAAGGTTGAACTTCCCCTTGATGATTGCATCCAATTTCATTCTCCATCCCAAAAGCAGTAACACCAGGCCAGAATGATCCAAAGAGATATTGCTCAACCGATGGAAGCTCTGCTTCGTCAATACCTGTTAGAAAATCTTCCCCTGTGGATTCAAAAGTCTCATTCTCGATTATACCGTTGAGCCTCTCTGAATTATTCTGGCAATCTCCTTGGGAGACTTGGGGCTGATGAGGATGAGTCGAAGCATCATCTAAAGTTTCCGTATCTTGTAAATCGGTTGCCATCTGATTTGTCGTGTCCAGACATGTTCCGTTAAAACTTCTGGGGTCACTGCACCGATCAATATGTCGATGCCAAAGCCGTTTAAGCATTGCGCTGTACCCCCGACATGGATGTGTTCCAATCAATGGAGCCTCATTCATGATCGAGATGAATCTGAGGGCCAAGCTACCAACCTCTTGTCGCTCACTGTCAGATTTAAAGGCCCCAAGACTTTGTGCTTTGTGGAGAAAAACGGCCGCATACACGCCATATCTGCATGTTTGCAATGTTTAGTGCAACTCATCGTTATAGCAAATGATGTACTTGGTTACACTCACAGGTGAAAACGTGAGGGCAAACAGGATAGTGTCCGCCGTGGCTCAAAGCTGCACATATGAGCCAAAAGGCTTTTTGCGGCTTGGATAGCTTCGAAAACATATCGACCATCAGGGAGCGACATAATACCACGACAGAACAAGCCAGAGAGCTTTTGTGTCCCGCTCTGATGTCGCTGCTGGGTAGTTGAATCTCGCGTGACAAGTGCCTGAAAGGAGAAGGCGTTCACATATAGACGTGTGTACTCATAGGTCAAGAGAAGAGTAGTTTTGACACTAGCCGTCGCTCGGATATCTCTCCATTTAGTATGCCATGTTGTGATTGAACGTTCGAAGTCGTCTAGATAGATAGGGTAATCGCCGTTATAGATCATGGCCAAGGTTTTCTCGGCTGATGGATACAAGACCTGGTGAGCATTATATATAATCTGAGTAAGTTCGAGTGTTGCTTCAAGGACAGACGCGTAATTCTTGCCATCCACTCCATTGAGACTCTGAAAGTCTTTTTCGGTGAAGTTTGAGGATAGTGCAGGGCCACGGGACCAGAATGAATGACCCAAGCGAACAGATATTTGTCTATCCACTAGATAAGCAACTTTTCAACAAAGGTTAGAGCTTTAGCTTGCGCATTAACGGGTACACCTGACTCACAAGTCCATACCACCCGTTTCCGTTCCTCTCTTTCCTTGGCCTCTTCATCAACAGGTTTCCGAAAAGCAGTCTCATTCAAACGAAGAAGATAACCCAATCTGATTGCAACGCCAATTACTGACCAAGCCGTTCTGTCCTCACTGGACAAGCTTTTGGGAGTATTTGTTCTTTTGCGGTTGGTTTGGATATGCGGCAACCATTCAGACAATAGCAAAAGACCCTCAACGGTTCGAGGTGTTTGAGACCAAGGATATGCGAGGAGGACTTCGAGTAGAAGATGTTGGATATGGTCCCAACAATAGCGATGAATAAGCACATGCTCTGGTGAATCCCTGGACGCAATGGTCAAAAGGACAGTAAGAAGGAAGTAGTCTTCTTTCTGGATCCCTTCCATGGCTCCGGAGCCAAGAAAGTAAGATGGAATGATAGGACAGTAAGGATGGTAACTTTGAGTGTATCTGATCAATATTCAGCAATTAATTCTCCTTGAGAACAGGTCGAAACCACCAACATGTGTAGCAGCTCAGGAAGGGAACTCGAGTGCAGCAACCCTCTCTGAACAAGCTCATAGTCATTTAGCACAAACTGTGAAGGCCGGTATACTGACTGAGGTTCGTGGCTTGTGGCTGTGGCGATACTCGGGTCGGTGCTATGTGGCAGTGTCCTGGACGGGGACTGTTGTAATGGCGGAGAGGGACGAGAGGAATCGCCTTGTGAGCGCTCTAGGATCTGTAGAGCATCAGATGGATTTCTCAAAGCTATAGGTAGATTCCCAGGCGATTCATCTCTCAGATATTCTTCCGCCCCTGTATCTGAGGAGCATTCAGGTGGCAGATACATGCCCTCTTCCCGCGAGACAATAACTGGATCATGGGATTCATTGTCTCTAGGCGTTATACCAGCAGATGTATCGGAACAGCTAGTAGCCACTTTGTCCCTATGTCGATTGTTCTTGCTTTTCCGTCCTCGTCGTGATGCAGCAAAGATACAGTCGCTGCCAGACTGATAGCAGGTTTTGCAAGGGGGCTTGTTCGGCTCGCCAATGCCATCACTCGGGGCAAAGTCAGCGATAAGGACCCGCAAAGAAAATGTGAGGGGTCAGGTAATCACAGATCACATCTGGTCTTGCGTTGGCGACACCGTAAACACGCCCGGTAAGATCGCTTCCCAGTTCCCAGTGTCATTTCCTTTTCATAAAAAAACCCACCCGTTTCGGATTAAAAATCGATGTAGTCGGTACAGGTCGGGGAAGTAAGTTGGGGAATGACAACAAGCCAGCCGTGAAATGATGCCGATGGCTTGTGAGTTATATCGGCAATGGACGGTAACGGTCGGCTTTTATGGTGCTCCATCAACATACGCTGAAACATTGTCGCAGTGTAACTATAGTAAAACCTTGTATTAGGGAAAGATATTCTTTGTCTCTCACATAGGCTCACGTATGTCACAGCAGGTAACTTAAGTTGAAGTAGCATCATAAGGGTTTTCACTTCTACCAAAGACGAAAATTCTGCCTACACAACTAAGGCTACAGCCGATTGAGTTAAGGAAGACCTTGACGAACATCAGTGTGCTCGTTCAACCCCCACGCCTGGGAGCTATCGTCATGTACCGTGGCGCGCCTCATATCCCTACGATATTTATAGGCAAATGGCCCTCCCACTGCCCGGTGCATAGTGCAGGTGTTGTCCCAAATAACGAGATCTCCAACATTTTGCCACTCTACTTCGAGTCGATACTTCTCCTGAGTAGCATGCTCGAAGAGCTTATCAAACAATTCTTGAGAATCTTCCGCAGACAAGCCTTCAATGTGATGGATATGCTTGGCCAGGTATAAGTTCATACGGCCCGACCGCTCATGCTTTTGAACAAGACGGTGACGGCCCATCGGGTAGTCAGCTGGCTCTATATTGGCAAAATGCTCCGGGGCCGCCACCTTCTTAGAGTGAAGAATAGAGTGGCATGCAATGTAGTCTTTAGAAAGGAGATGCTTCTTCATGTCTTCGCCAAGATCATCCCATGCAGCCCGAGTATCACAGAACTCGGTGCTACCGCCGGTGCCCCTAGGTGGTAGCTCGTGGGCCAAGAGGAGAGAGTAACCAGCTCGACGAGGATTGAAGCTAGAGTCGACATGGAAGAGACTGTTGCCTTTGTTTGCTTGGGCTCGAGGACTCTTGGGGTCAACGATAGATCCGTCGTGCTCTATGTTGCTAACGTCAAAGAGTTCATCGTAGGCCAAGCGATTGATTCGCCCTGCTTTATTATAGGGCTTCACATCATCCAGCTCTCCAAATTTACGAGCCAGGCTAATGTGAGCTTGGTCATCTAGTTGGGTCTTGCGGATGACCGCTACTCCATACTGAGACACAGTTAATACGGAAAGAAAGACAAGTCATGGAGCTGGGTCGCAATCCCTTACCTTTCTGACCAGTTCCTCAAGTAAATGGTAGTCCTCGTCAGTAACACCTCGTGCAAAATCGAGTCCATAAACTTCAACACCAAATCCAGTCTTTAGGCATTTGACCTGAGGACCTGTGGATTCCAATTCGATCTTCCGTGTCGTAGACATGGTGAAAACCTTCAGATAACGGTAAATAATATTTTAAACGCAGAGCTCTTTGAACCAACGACTTTGACGGTTTGGTCACATTTTCTCGACAGCAAAGTGTTGCCTTAAATACTAGCTTCAGCTCGTGTCACTTCATACCAACAGTGATATAATCCGACCCGATGTCTTCCAAGCCGAAGACCGACTCTTTGGCGCGAGGTTCACTGTGAACCTATTACCGTATTACCGATGACGGCTACACTGTAGGTATCTGCAGCGACTAGATCGAATCTGGCCTACCGTCCATAACCGGGCAGCCATCGTGATGCTTACATGTCTAATATGACTGGTGTCGGCAGGTAAAAGTGATAATTACTATTCTAGGAAGTATCGAAAGCGAAACACCACGTGCATGAGGGCCGACCTGCCCGTGAAGCACGTGCTTGGAAGTCACGCTTGCTCGAGGCGTAAACCTACTTATTTCCCAGCTTAATATAATTAAGTCTAAAGAAAGGTTTACATCCGAAGGCATGCATATCTCAGCTTTAGTGACAAACCAAAACCAGAACCCATTGTGACAGATGGGATGGGATTCACTGCGTATAATCAATACCAAAGACACAAGCATATATCAATCATGTAGATAAACAAAGAAATATAATAGTAATCACACTGCTTACCTTGCAGATGACTCTACTCGAAGGGCCCATGAGCCGGCCACGTTTCTTCAGACAACTAGAGCTAAGACTTGTCTGTTTCTGTATATTGTGGTGTGTGCTCATTTGCTGTTGCTTGCTCATAAGACGGCACAGTTGAAGCTACTGGGCCGTTGACCGCATCTTCGAAGATTCTGGCTCGTAGTCGTTGCAGTTCCTCTCTTGCTTGTTTAAGGTCCTTACCTGCAGCATCCCTCTTTTCACTCCATACCTTCATCTTCTCATCGGCCAACCGTAGCTCCTCGTCCACTATCGCGCCCGCCATGGCTATACCCTCTGCTGTTTCTTTAATCTCTCGATGGAACAAGTAGTCAGTTACTGGTGTGTTGATCCAGTCGTCGAGTCTACCAACTACGCTCTTCCCGTCTGCGACCTTTGGCATTACAAACCCACCAACCTCGGGGTCTAGCTCGTGAGCCATAGCAAGGAATTGAGAAGCTTCAGCCAGACTACGCCGAACCCAGTTTAACTGCTCACGCTCTTTCCGGTCAGTCAGCTATTGCTGAATCAAAGTTGCGGTTAGCTCTTATTCCAGCTCCAGCACTAAGATCAAAGATATCCGATCCGGAGATTTTGAGCGCTTTTGCCGCGCTGCCGGCGGCATAGGTGACGCGCGCGCGAGCCATTGTGATGTAGTTAACCACTGAGGCGGCTTGGCTAAAGCGGCTTTGTATGAGATCAAATATCTTGAGAATGTTAACATTACGCTCTAAAGAAAGGAAAAGCGATGAAGAATAAAATGGAATTTGGCAATTACCTGTTGAGCTTCTTTCTCTTGTGCCTCGAGCATATCTTCTTCAGCATTGTCCAGCGAAGGCCCATCGAAGACAGATACATAAAGGTTGTCCAGGTCATTTAGGGCCTGTACACGTTGTTCTACCCGGTGTTCTAGCTTCAGCCGTAGCTCCTTCATGTCATCCAGCTTGGACTTGAGCTCTTTGCGCTTCATATCTGCTTTTGCCTGCCACTCTAGCAATTCAATCACGTCATTCTCCTCCTTATTGAGTTTCTCCTTATGCTGTGAACCGGAAAAGAACTTTTTTATGTGGCTGCCTCGTAGATCTTCAAATTCTTTTTGCTCCTGCTCCAGTCGAGCGCTTAGTTCGCTATATAAAGAATCTGCATCATACCATATATTTTTGAGTGCAGCAAGGTCGAGTTTGACCTGTGTTAAATTGGCTGCAGTATCTTCAGTGGCAGTGATAATCGAAAGGAGTTGCTCTCGTTCAGCTGCTGCTGCGCGAATCCGATCCTGAGAGGACTTAATTGTAGGCACCATGGAGAGCGGCTTTTTATGATCTTATAGTATAAATTTGAATTATAAAAGGTAACCGGGGATTCTATATTGAAGTGATTAAGATACATGCTTTTTGCCATAATGAGCACTGTGATGTAAATGCCTCACGAGGTTTTGAGCTAAAGCTTTCAGCCGCACCGCCCAAAGAGGTTGTCCAATTGGAAGAACTTTGGTGATCCTTAATACGAGGGGTAATAACCCACGCGAGAATGTTGTTACGATCAGGCACCAATTTCCTCGGTGAGTCGGTGAGTGAAACATTCCGCCCAAGTGGGCGTTACATTAAGCGCCTCGGAGTTGTTTGAGATATTTAATCGTGAAATTGGTGTTGTGATCCGCAAATAGTCCCTGCAAGACATGGCACGAGGCAGGAAATGTGACGACAAGTCTTGAGAACTTCGGTGAGTTTGTGCGTCCGGATGCCCGTCATCCCGCGTGCATTGTTAATAAGAGTTGGAAATCATACCACTTCAATTGGTCGTGACCAAAGCTTGGGGTGCGAAAGGCAAGGATATACGGGGATGGATACCAGTTGGAATCTCTTTAAAGTGCCGCAACACTGCGGAGGGCCATTTCTGGGGGAAGTGCACAGCCAAATTTCCCCAGAGGGGAATATCGCTATACCGAAAGCTTAACAAATCCGGAGTACGGTGTGACCAAAAGCTGTTAGCAGTTATGTCGTGCAAGGGTGAAATGCTGACTAAAATTAGACATCGCGAAAGACCGGAACAGAATCATCTGATGACCCCGAAACATTCTCGCGGCCCTCAATTTCATTGTCCTGTGAGAGATACTTTATTATCCTAGACATTCAAACCTGTCCTATCATTGGAGTATATTATCAAGTCACCAAGATGTTTTATTGTAGCATCATGATGGAAACAACGAAACTTCTCAGATAAGATCTCAGGCGCTTTGACACGCTGAAACATCCCGAGATGCGGCAGATACAAACGAAGCCTCATAACGGCACGAGTAACCAAAAATCTGGCGCGATCTCAATTGGATCTATGTACACTCTGCAATTATTGGCAGCGAAGTAAAAGCCTAATCGAATCGGCAGATACTCAACGCCCAAGGCATGAAGAAAGCAGCCCATTTACTCCACAATCCACGCCACTTACGCCCCAGCGTGGTACGAATCTTACCAACCCTGAGACTGGGGTTGATGGGCTGACACGGTGAATATGCTTTACGGAACTCACCGGCGATATAGCAAGATATTGAAATGGATGAGAATAGGGATGGAAGGAATTGGTATAAGACAATGTCCAATGCATCGTGTTCAGCCATCATCATCACTCAACACAGCACTCCTCAACAAAAACAAACATTGACCAAACATATTCTCCTCATCTACAATAACACAAGTTCACCACATCTTCTATAACGAAACTCCATCATGACGACCAACTCTTTCGGCGGAGCTCTTCCTCGCTTCGACTTCCCCTCTCAACCAGCCCCAGCAGTATCTCGCATGGCACGCATCAACAAAGCCCTCCCAGTCGTGTTAGTCGCAGCTACAGTGGCTGGTGAGTCTTCACAACTGTAAACTACCGTCATGATCTAACATTGCATAGCCGTCGCGCTGAGAACTACTCAACAAGCAAGAGAATCACACGTTTCTGTCTCGGATATGTTGTTTGGGCGCGCTCCAGCTCAAGGACTCGTCCCTCAAGGTCATGGGATTATCGACAAGCAAAATGTCGACTCGAGCGCAAAGTCGAACAAGTAACAGACAGGAAATTCAAATGGAAACAAGCCGGGAGAGTTGTGATAAGATACAGGTCTGAGACTTTTCATTGTACAAGCAGGGCAGGACCCAACAAAGCAATTAATTGATGTAACAACTGTTATCTTGACTTCTTCTCGACTTATAAGCAACTTCAAATCAAAGAAATGGGACTAACCAAGGTTCCTTCATGCAAGGTTTCCGCGCTTATATTCCGCAATGCACTACAGGTTGGTGACTTGAGGATAGGACATTATTATTGGTGGATCCAACGACCAGACGCCACCATCACCAATTGTGACAGCAGGGGGAGTGACTCTTCGATGGTTGGCGAGTCATTTTAAATGGTGCTCACGTTTTTCAAGGTATGCAATGCATATTTATTCCTCATTTGTAGTTAGTATTCTTTTGCCAAGTATGCTTAACACCAAAATGGCAACCCGTGTACGGTGGTGTTTCATCCTAACCCCTCGGCTAACGATGTGGCTTGCTTCTAGAACCTCTTTAGCCAATGATGCAAACTTGGCGTCAGTCTCGATGGACTCGCTAGCAACTTTTTGTCTGGTGGAAGCTGAGGTGGAATCTGGGGTAGGCCACCAAACACCAAGCCTAAATCTTAAATGGTCTGACATTTGGTCTTCACGTTGCTGGCAGCTGAGAGCTAATGTTGGGTCTACACACCCCTACAAAGCATTTCCCCTGAATTATCATCGGGACCATTGAACGCCCAGGCAGCCACTCTAAATTATGGCGCCCTGGACCATGCTTGCATTATGCATTAAAGCCAGGCCGGTTCCCGTTCCATTTATCTGGCCTCCGCGTAGATCTGATCAGCTCATAGCCATGGCCTCATCCTCGACTGTTCAGAAGGACATCGCTATTGCATGCATATGCTCCACCCTGATTCTTTCGCGATGCGGCTACCGTATCTATCACTGGGGCAAGGGCCATTCAGGTTCTCATAGAATCTGGCATACTGACGACATTTACATGGCCGTTGCTTTAGTTCCTCTTGTTTCTCGCACCGTTTGCATCGCCCTGTCTTTCTCTCTCAACCCCTCTAGCTCGCGTGATCCTGTGACAAAGGCAGAGGCCGAAGCCGAGCACTTGACTGTTGAGAAGCTTGAATACAATCGGGTTGTTGGGCTTCAATTACTCATCGGCACCCGAATAAGCTACACTCTTATGTAAGGCTCTATGATCAGATTGCCTTTTTAGGATATCTACTGAGACCTGTAGACTTTGGATCATGAAAGCCGCCCTGCTTTCCTTTTACACGCGTTTTGTTCAGGTGACTCACTGGGGCAAGATTGCTGTGAAGGCGCTATGGTGCCTCTTGATTGTTTCTTGTCTCGTTGTAATTATATCGATTCTAGTCGAATGTCGCCCGATCCAATTGTAAATATATCTCAATGATTACATTGTACACAGCTAACTGTTCCAGGATGTGGAAGCTCAGTCCAAAGGAAACACGTATGTCACACGTTGATTTGACTCATTGCTCATTTAGATCAATGGAACTGACGAGTTTCAGGACCTGTCTGCCAACAGGGCATGGTATACTTCTTTGCTCTAGCGGCTGGCAATATCAGCACAGATATCGCACTCTTAGTCTTGCCATTTCCTGTACTCACAGTTGCAAGATTAAATACGCGAACGCAAGTCAAATTCAGCCATTTTTGCATTCACAGCACTAATATTTGCTAGCAAAATCCAACTTGGCATCTTATTCAGTATCGGCATTCTACTGATTACAATTACAATCGTGCGAATCCCACTCATTCTCAACCAGGCCATGTCACAAAAGTCCCGATCAACTGTATGTACACTATCTCAAAACTCACAACCATGATCATGCATCTAACGTCAATTAGTGGGCCTCTATAGAAATTCTATGCAGTTGCATAGTAGCAAACACCCCTTTCTTCTATGGACTTTTAAGAGAGCTTGGGCATCACAAGGGTACTCACCCTTCAGTAACTGATCCAAGTCGATCGGTAGGCCCATTCTATCTGCAGAGCAAAGGAGCAGATCATCGCGAGTACGAGCTCGAGTCCGTAAAGAAAGACGAGGATAATAACTCCCGGGAACTTATCATAACACCTTAATAATAATGTTGTAATTGAATCCAATCAACAAAAAAGCTTTGACCAGTGCCTCAACGGTTTGTCTCTTCTCACTGATGTTCTTGGTCAATGTGTACAAGTCGTCACCTTTGGCACTGTGGAACAATGGAATCCTGCCTGTGCCCAATTTTCAACCACAACTCCAAGCTGTCTATGGGAAGTATTGTAATGCGTTCCTTTGTCCAAGTCTTGTTGAGTCGATAGCGATGAGGTATTCACTGTACAAGAAGCCACCAATCAAATAACATAGCGACCACAGAACACAAAACTTGTTCAGAGAAAAACAAGCATCACTAAACAGACAGATCGCCTGCTGAGCAAGACTACTGAAAATTGTATAAAATGGTAGCGCTTCCGCCAGCTTAGCATCCCATTACCTTTGTCATTCGGCCACTTATCAATTTGAGTTGGTTGCAATTGGGGTAGACCTCACAACAGTCAACTTAAGAGTAACACGTCAACAACAACCCAATTGATACGATCAGCACAGACCGCAGTCAATCCCGCATTGTAACACTAGAAATTGAACTGGCAAAATCGCTACTCGTTATGCCATCTGCTTCCGCTCAGTCTTCATGCCAAAAAGAAGACTCACGTATATGAAATACCAACTTGACCAAGAGCATCACAGGAGTGACCGTAAACCTACATCTTCAATGCTCTGAATCCGAACTTCGAGTATCTGGAAAAGGCAGAAGGAACCAAGGCCCTGCGTTTCCGAGTTCTCGATGATTGCATTGGCGGGAATCAATGGATGGATATGTATGGAAGACTTCTCGAGCTTGGCGATGAGTAGGCAGGTTTGGAGTAACATGATGAAGTGTCTCAGTTTTAACTTCAAACAGCTAGATAGGATTAGGTTTTCAAGGTGATCTTGTATAGTTAAGCCTGCTCCTTGGAACTATCAGTGTCCCGACTCGGGGCGTTGAGGCTTAGGTAGATTGCTTATATAAATCTACGAACTGCCAGGCATGCCGTTGGAGTTAGTCGCTTTCTTGTGACATCTCTTAAAAGTACTTATTTGTGAACTAGTTTCATTTTTATGATATTCCAGGCCATCTTCTCATGACCCATTCTGAACTAACATAAACTGAGAAAAGAATCCATCAAGCGAATCGTAGTCATCGAGCTCCCCAACATATGAGACATATTGATCGGGCCTTAGGATAACCACACAGCCCACGTCAGGCTTGATTCCGAACGTATCGTAAATCTTACCGTATCCCTCATGATAAGACTCATCATCAACAAATACCTTGTTATAGTCCCAGCCATCAACCTCGTGATACGGATGCAGAACCTCGGGGAAGTCAAAGATATCGTGATCTTGGCGCTTTGCAGCATGGACTGTGAGAACCTCGATGACGGAGTCGTATCGAGCAGATGAAGGTGTGAAACGCTTCAAGAATGAAGACTCAGCTGACAACTTGTCGCACAAGGCCTTCAGTCGCTTGTTCTGCTGATCAAGGTCGATATTTCCAGGGAAAACAAGGAGTCTCCATGTTCCGTTGCTTCGGAGAAGTTCTTGAAGGTGCCAAGGCCGAGCATCGGACTGGTTGAGAACCTTCACACTGGGCATACGCATGCCGAGTTTGATACTTGGTGCCAAAGCCTGTCTCTTGTCGGCGATGTTGTCATTCAGGCCATTATCAGCATCAGGCTTGGCGACAATGTTGCTTCGACCATAATCCACGGCTATTGCGTGTCAGCCATGCTTACTTTCTTCGTTTACTAGACTTACCAATTCCACTGGCGAACAAGTTGCCCTTCTCAAACGCTTCGCGGAACTCATCCATGCTGATTCCTTCTTCGTCCATGATGTCCTTGGCAGGGCGGCCTGAGAAGAGACGAGAGAACTTGTGGTCAAAGTCGATTAAAGCTTGAGCGATGCCCTTCCTCTCGGACTCGTAGGTTTTGAGAATCGATCGGCTGGCAAGGCCTTTGACAACATTGGCGACTTTCCAGCCAAGGTTGAAAGCTGAAATGGTTAGTCTGCTTGGTGGCAATGGAGTGAGAGTATCGGACTTACAATCTTGCATGCTGACATTCATTCCCTGGCCAGCTTTGGGACTATTAGATATTGTTAGCGAGTGTCATTATGTGAGGTCCTGAGAACTAACCTGTGAGTGTGAACAGCGTCACCAGCCAGAAAGACTCGATCATACGCCGAAAAGTTGGATCCGACGCGTTGACCAATCTGATACGCTGTCCACCAATCCAACTTGCGATATGTCAGTTTATACGGAGCAAGGATCATCTGAGCCGATTCAAGAATCACATCCGGCGTGATCCACGACCGGTCAGCCCTCGAGTCTTGATCCCCAATTTTTGCCGTTGTCGTGAGCTGGATATACAATCTGACCAGTTTATTCTCTCGCGGAATTACCATGACGCTTCCCGAACTCGCCGAGTGAATCGCACAACGCTGACGGATATCAGGAAAGTCAGTGATGGGCACAATGTCGAGGACGCCCCAAATGTAATCGGTTGATTCACCCTCCAGCTTGAAGCCTAGTTGCTTTCGGACCCACGAGTGAGCGCCGTCTGCACCAAGCATATACTTTGCCTTGACTATCTCAACCGAATCAGCTTTTTCGTTGAGTTCAGCTGCTTTGAGCATGTCGGCTGTATCATCCGGCGATAGGTTGCTGCGAAACAAACCGTCTTGAACAGTTGTCCCGTTGGCGGAAGTTGATGTCTGTTTTGGTTGAGCTTCCTCTTCACTCAAATGCCGAAGGTTGACGGTGATGGGATATGCATCTTGATCTTCAACAAGTTTGGGATCAATCTCGAGACTCGTAGGCATGACACCTCGCTCAACTGAAATCCCTCCATTGCTAAAGTCCTTGATAGCATCGAGGAAGAATCGCTCGATGCGACCTTGGTGAAGAACAACTTGTTGGAAGCGACTGATGCCAGGAATCGTATCTGGAATTCTTGCGCTTCGACGAAGAACACCCTTTTCATCAGGATTCCACAGAGAGATCTCAAGCATGTGGTTAGATTCGATCCAGGCCCGATGCGCAAAGCCAAATGAGTCGAAGATTTCAAGAGTTCGGCACTGAAGGCCGTCTGCTTGACCGTTGAAGATCTGGAAGCTGGTCAGTGGTTTATCCAGAAGAGATGGAGGATTCAACCTTTGTTCCTCTCTTGTCGACGATACGAGTTTTGATGCCGCATTTGGCGAGCCAGGTTGCCATCATGAGACCGGCTGGTCCGGCTCCGACGATGAGGACGTCGACATGGTCTGTCTTTGCACCAATGGCCATGGTCGCATGTATCTTGTAGTGGCTTGAGTATTATAAGTCGAGCAGTGACTGGGTAGAGACGTCGTAAATCGCTGTAGGTCTATTCTCGAGATCTTATACTTATCCGGGTGGAATATAAGAACTGCCAGTGGAGATGCAAATCTGAACCAAGGTCGTTAGCAAGGTCCCGACTCGGAAGACGGGTCTTTGACACATGGCATCAAACAGTTACGAATTGCTCAAAAATGACTGGTCGGATCATGGCAACGGCAGCCACATTATGTAAGAATTCGTCGTTCTTGATAGGTCAAAGACGCGCAGCAGTCGACCCGGGAATTAACATCTCAAATCGACGGTGGTTTTCAGTGGCGGTCTTAGCCCAACCTGATCCTAGCTTGCGGGGTAAAGATGGGGATTAGTGCAATTCAACGAATAGTATGATTCAAGACAAGCCATTTTTTCTGATAACCTTATCCGACTGGGATAGTGTCCTTGCCTCCAACCCTCGGTACCGATCTTGGTCCGGGGAAAAGGAGCCCAGAACATCGGAAGGAGAATACCTGGGGACAGTCGATCACGGAGAGCATGCAGGTAGGGTCTCCATTTTTCGGATGCAGGGTGATCATGCAGTTTGACATTCCCGAAAATCACATCGGATCCAGGGTACTCGTCCATCCCAACCCAACCGAGGCCAGGCCGAGGTTTTAGTAGTGCTGACAACGCTGAATTCCACTAGAGTAAACATGTACCTAGAATATGAATGGAATTGATATGTATCCTACGAGCTAGCGAGGTGCAAATGAAACATTCCAATATAATCCTTTACTCTTTTCCTGGATTTGAAAACTCCCACTGTTCCAGCTTGGCCAACCATTCTTTAGCCTCGTCAACCAGTTCCTCATCACCACCTTCGCTCTTACCCCCCTCCGACGCCTTCAACAATGCCTGAACAGGCTCTCTCATAGGCCTCCAAGCCTCCCCGATAGGGACGCATTCTGACACAAAGTCAATCAGATAATGCTGGAACTCTTCATCCTTATCTTGAATTGCTTTAGCCAGCTCGTCGGCAGCAACGACAGCAGCAGTCTCTGGAAACCGGGCAAGCTGGTTCCGACAAGGCATAAAAGGCGGGTTGTTTGCATCGACGAGCCACCCAAATAGAGCAGGCATGTAAGGCCGCATCTCTTCGGCCGTGTGGATGCGCTCTGTAAGTGTCCGATCGCTGACCATGTCGAATTTGTCTTTGGTGACCCATACTGCTTTGGGATCAGCAGCAAACCGCTCAAGATGGCCAGCGTTCTCAATTACATGAGAAGACTGGGCGTGATGCGACGAGCGATGGGCAAAATCCGAGATATCAAATGCAGCGAGTGCAGCCAAAGCTGGTCGATATGGCTGAAGGTCTTCGAAGGAAAGCTTGAAAAGGACCGAGTATAATGCTTTCTGATGCACTCTCAGCGTCTCGTAGTCTTGGCCTTCTTCATCTTTGATGGGTGAGGTGAGGATGGACGAAATAACTTGCACCGTCGCGGGTTCAGTTGCACGAGACCTCACAATTCCAACCTCGTCGCTGCCATCTTTGAAAAGGGTATCGCGAGCCGACCAGAGTATTGTTGAGACCTTTTCTGCAAAGGCCTTTTCGTCCAGGGTGGACAATTGCTGAGAGTCCATGTTGATAAAACGACGATAGTCCCGTGAAACAACGGGGTCCGATGATTTGAGGCTTTTGTTTTGTGGTTTCGCACTTCTGGTAATCATGAACCGTCTTGTAAGCTGTTGGACCAGAACTCGACGTACCATCATTTCCAGGGAGGGTAAGCAGACACTATATAACCAGCTGATGTATCAACTCCCTGAACAGGACAGTGAGTCAGACTAATTAATCCATGTAATCATTTGGGATACTTATGTCACAGGCTGACCGTGCCACATGAAAAATGCTCCCTGATCTGGCGTTAGGTCGCTGAGCTGAAAGCTTGGTGGGGTCGCTAATCAGCTCAGCCACCGAGTAATACTGGTGCATTTCGGTCTTATCTGTCTAGCATCCTTGGATTTGGGCCCTAAAACTGCTCTGCCACCGCCATTTAAGCTCAGCCTTATCGGTTCCCTGGGACTTTGGGAATTTCCCAAGTCAACGAATGAAGTCAGTGTATTGGCGGAGCGACTGAGAATATCTTCGCATTCAACCAGGCAATATTATACACACAGACAGATATGTACGTTGAACTAAGATCTATACCCACGTTCCCCAAGTCGTTATCTAAAACAGCTTGTATCCTGGCATGATATGAGCATCCCAGTTATCCTCAAACTCATACCCCATATGCTCGCCAGCCCTTCGAACAAGTCGCTTCGCCGGGCAATCACTAACAGTGGTGGTTGAAGTAGAAGTAGGTGTCGCAATAAGAGTAGTTGTGAAACCGGTGATTCCAGCATCCGAGCAAGCTGCATAATACGCCTCAGGAGAGTCGCAGTATGTAGCGTAAGCAGGGACATCTGTAGGCTGGATAGTGGTGGCTGTTGGTTCTCCCTCTGCACGAGCAGCGAGGGTGTTCATTGCCGGTCTCCAGGTTGGGAAGCCGGTAGGGATACGCCAAGCAACTTCACGCTTGAAGACGGTTGCAGTTCTGTCCATGTCAGTGTATCCTTTAGCAGAGAACAGACGAGAGGCTTACTGGGGGTATGGGCTGACGGTGACGGTGTACAAAGATGAACAGTCAGACAGGCGGCTCGCTCGGGGCGGTTGGCCGTTCAGGCCACCGATGCCGACTACACAGGCATCGGCCGTGGTAGCGGCTTCAACAGAAGTGGTGGGCTCGACAGTGTCGGAAGAGGCAGTTGTCTCAGCTACTCGAGTTGTCTCGGCACTCGATGTTTCTTGGCCAACAATCTCTCCGTTCTGGCATTGTTCCTCTAAGCTAGGTTAGCGAGGTTAGGAGTGAAAGCCACAAGCTCGACGCACCTCTATACGCTGTAAGAGTTACAGCCTCACAGCCAACAGGCTCTGACCCAAATGTGATATAGACCTGTCCATCCGACTCGGTCTGACAGAAGCCAGCCTCGCCAAAGGATTCATCTGTCCACGAAAGACGATCCCCAGAGATGGAGAATGTTGTCGTAACAGAACCAGCTGGGGGTTCGCCCTGAGCGGCAAGCTGCTGGTATCCAGTGCCAGCGTAGTAAATAGGGACTCCATTCTCCAAAAGCTTTCCATCGTCGAGTCGGAAGACCGAAGCAAAAGTGCATTCAGTCGGGTTGTTGATACCAACGAATGATGTATCGCGCTTGGCAAGGCGGCGTTGGGGATTGACCTGGAAGATGATGGCCTCGCCAGCAGGTACCGATGCGGTCGTGGTGGTGGATGCTGCGTCTGTTGTCGTGGTAGCTTGCTCCGAAGAAGTGGTGATGACTGAATCGAGGACGCTGGTCTCGGAGGTCATTTCACTGGTAGACTCGGCGGCGGTAGTGGAGTAAGTATTAGATGAGAGGCCACCAGGCTTACAAGGTCCAGCAGCCACATGAGCCGCTAACACAGCGAAAGCAACAGCCTTGGCGATCATGGCTGCAATCAGTAGTCCGTGGGCGCAGAATGTCAAAGCAGAAACACGAGATGGAAAAACCTGGAATTCGCGTCATAAATATGGCAATTTTTATTTTCTCGTTCATTTTACAACGTCCTCTAGCGCTGACCGTTGTGCCGTTGTGCCTTTCTAGTCAGGGGGGTTCAACCAAACTATTGACTTTTGGTACTGTAGCGCTGAAAACTATTGAATGCTCTAGGCCTGTATTGAGCAAGTCGGCCGTATTTTAGTGAGCTTTGCCCTATAGGGAGCTCTGAACGAAATTTGATCGCGCTAATCGGCGTAAACTGTCCTATTGGTCTGTTTCCAAAAGGCTCTACTTATCGCTTATTATTCTGGCGTGTATTTTTGGTATCAATCTGTTAGATAGTAAGTAGTTCTTCGTTTGTGCAGAGCAGCCAATTATAGAATGAATCGCGTAAGTCTTCGTCTCCTTGATAGGTAAACAAGAAAGTTAGGAGTAATGAGAATGTAGTTTTGCCCTCTGAATTCCTATAAGCAGTAAAATGAGGTGATATTTAAAGTAACCAAGATGTCGCACTGAGCATTGAATGTAAAGCTATCAAGCGCAGATACTAACAACCAGCATCAGCCTAAGGTCTTCAAGCCATCCTACCGGCCTGCTTTGATTCTAGTGTCACGCCCATCTAAGGGGAAAAAAAATAAAATAAAATAAAATAAAACAAAAAAATTTAAAAAAATATTTAAATAAAATAAAGAAAGAAAAAATTAAGAATGATCTAACAGAACGAGTACGTTTTAATGGGCATAAACGGGCCCTTGGCAATGCGAGTGTCCCTCTGGCGACGTAGGAAAGTCCATATGTTGTCATAGCTGTACAGAAATAGCTGGCCACTCCTGAATCAAAGCTGATATATCATTTTAAGGCAATAAGTGTTATGTAAAACTCAAATTGACCTGCAGGACGAGTTGGCCATGCGTCTTGTAGCTCCATTTCTTCCTCATTTTCTGGTTGGCTGTTAACACCACATAGCTACAGGATCAATAGGCGGCATTGCCGAATCTTTCTTCGGCAGTGAATGATTCGATACTGCGTATATCCATAATTATTGTGGCTCTTCATCATCCCATGTACTGACATTTTATTAGCTGATGCGGATCAGGGAGGATCCATTCGAAAAACGGAGCCCCATACGGGTTGGTCATGCTACAACCTGAGTAAGGGACTGCAGGCTATAAGATACTTCAGACAGCCACACGGGTAGTTGAATCACAGGATCTTTTTCCACGTTATAAGTTTCGGTTCTGTCCGAGCCATCTTCAGCAGGACACCTTTGTTCAGTCTTCTGACCAGAATCTGTTGCTCTTGATGAGTTCCTTGCCCAAAATGACTAGACCTCCCCGTTTTCGAGACCTGGGCGCCTGGGAAGCTCTCAAGAAACGTGATCTCGAATACGCCATCAACCTCCTCGTATCAGGTGAATGGATCATCGATGGAGTCGTCAAAGACGGTTGGAGCTCACTGGATGCAAGAGTTGGCAGTGAACGGTGCCATGAGACTGCTCTGCTCGCTTTGATCCTTCGTCACCTTATCATGGACTATCTCAGGGATTTCAACCTTGACCAGGCGTTCAAGGAGCTTATCACGGAGTATCGCGTCGGCCATGCCGATGATAAACGGTGGACTCATGTTTTCACTCTTCAAGACATTTCTGTCGAAAACCCAGTCGGTTACGATCGAATCATGAGTTCAATAATCGACTTTATGGGTCCTGACTGGACACTTTTCATTGGATCTGCTCGTACTCTTGCATCTTTCAGTGTGCTTAGCACTATGGAATGTGGCTTGCATATTTATTACCGTCGTCTGGGAGATGTGTTTGTAGCCACGACTAAAGAACAGCAAGCGGTTGGACTGGGAGAATACCATGACGCCGAGTTCCCTCTGCGGACTGCCTTCACAGAAGTCTCTTTTAAGCTCCTCGACAAACTCTCAGCTCATATTTTGCCAACAGGCGTCCCTGCAAAGCCTTTTGGCACAGAGCCTCGGGTTTGTGACACACTTGCGGAGCAAGCACGCGAAATATTCCACTTCTCAAAAGCCAAAAAGATTATTCCGCGCCACAATAGTCATTATATTGTAGTAGGGTCATTCTCTGCCTCTATGCATATCTTGATCAGACTCTGTTGGCTCTACAGGATACCAATTACGCTATGTATGCCGCGCCTGAGGTATCAGACAACATCTGATGGCTCGGGCGTTACATACAAACCCACTTCGGTACCAGTCCGGACTTACATAGCTACCGAGAAATCAGGAGGAAGTTTCAAAATAGTTGATCCCAAACGAGGCAGCATTGAAAACGAACCCTGTTGGAAGCTGGGCGGCTATAGCATGTATCACGAGTCACAACTTGGAAAGCTTCTCTCCTCGAACAACGATGACGATTACATCAAGGCACTCGAGTCATGTGATGTTGGTCATCTACTATCCATTTTTGGCTTTTTCCATCATGAGTATCCACCACAAACTGAAATCAATGGCGTTGATCTCATGACATTGCAAAACTCAGTTTGCGGCGGGGTCATGGAGCCACCTCAGTTGACTTTGGAGAGTATCAGGTCTGGCTGGGGCTTGAACCCAAACGACAAAAGAAGCAATCTCAACCTTGTCTCCTTATCTGAGGCCTGTAATGAGATGACGAGACAGTTCAATCTTGACGACACGTTTCTCGCACGTCAACACAACCCTGCAGCTAGAACCTCTTATCGAATGCAATCCAAGCCCATACCATTTACATTCAATCACATCGAGGTCTCTACCCCCAGCCTTAAGAAGGCAAAGTGGGCAGCTATTCTTCTCAAGCACGAATCTACGACCGAACCTATGTTTGCGAACCTGTTTTTCGTAGGCAATATGTTCTATAGTATGAGTGACCAGGCAGAGGCGGATAGACTTATGCTCGTCAACAGTGACAACAAAAAGATAAGCTCCTTACTGGTGCGTCACCCAAAGCACGAGGTCTTTTTATCGGAAAGGCACAAGGCCAAGTTCGATAGGCTTCGGAAGGGGAATACAGAAACTTGCAAGAAAAAAGAAAATGGACGTGGCGTACAAGATGAATAGGATAGAGTTTCCCATGCGGCACCAGGTCAGGTGAATTGGGTAATTGAGTAGTCAGCGGAGGTTTTTGACATACATACTGAAGTGGGTTTTTATCGTCTTATATAAAGTTCATTTCGCTCGAAATCCAAACTTTCCTGCTTGCTTCATCTCGCGCGCGGCTGACTCTCCTTAACTATTAATCTGGCGTTTGTTCTGGTTCAGGTCAACTCTCGCATCAAGAAAAAAACAGTCCTGGGGCGATGAAAGAGATCAGTTAAAAGAGAGAGAAACGAGGTTCCGACAACTTTTAATACATTACACCCCCTGGCCGATTACGTTCAACTTTTGCGATGCACATCTTCAGAAAGCTATGCTTGGACTTTTAAGTTTATCTACATTGTTGGAATCAGGCGAAGTTATGATCGCAAACTTAGTGAGGGTGTGCTAAATTGTTATAAGTAAATCACCTACCACGGTCGAGATATGTTTTCAGCCACGAAATATACATGCAAGCGACAGACATCGCCTCCACGGCTTCTTTGCCAACTATCCTGACATGAACCTTAGATTTTGACACCTTTTTCCTTCGTCAAGAAGTATAAGATCCTGGTAGGTGCTAAGTTGGTTCTTGAACCTTGTCTCATGTCTTGACGAGATTGATCGTTCTTCCTTACCAAAATTAAAATTTATCTTTTTACAAACATCACGGCAGCATCAGCACCGCCTCATTCGATTGAAACGTAGCCCCAAGTATATGAACCACGAAGGTTTCCAAATTAAGTCACCTCATTCTCAGCAGCAACTTCTTCTCTTCTCTCAAAGTCAGAAATGCGGTTGCTTTACGGAGCTTTCTTGTTCCTGCTTACAGCTTGGGCTGCTGAAGTCCGCATTATTTGGCGTCTCGAGAGGAAAACAAACTCAAGTTCTTTGAGCGTATACGGCACTAAAGGGACCTTAATCGCAGAGACATGCGGCAGGACACTTGAAGCCAATCGTTCCATTTCCTTCTCTGAGGTTAACGACGAGGGCTTCGGAAATTTCACAGTTGGCAATGACAGCTTCAAGGTACAACCAATAATGGATGGCGGGCCTACGTGTCAAATATCCCAAAGCACTGGCTACACTCTCGTGGAATGCTTGGGGTTACATTGGGATCCCGAAGGTGTCATTGAAAATAAGACAACCGGCTGTTTCAGTAGTAGCTCTGCACATGACAAGTTCCTGGATCTTCAACATAATACCCATCAGATCTTGCA
This sequence comes from Fusarium beomiforme, assembly GCA_002980475.2. NCBI lineage: Eukaryota > Fungi > Ascomycota > Sordariomycetes > Hypocreales > Nectriaceae > Fusarium > Fusarium beomiforme. The sequence continues at coordinate 65,448 of PVQB02000203.1, forward strand.
GCCTAGATGTCAGCGGATGCCGAAACCACGACTTGACGGTGACGGTCAGTACTCTCCCACCAAGAAGAAAAGCCAAGATTGCTAAAGTGTTCCAAGGCGATCCCCATCAACGCTACTTCCACCAACAGCTCTCGGTGAGCAACCTCAACTTTGAATCTGTACTGAATATATAGCATCTATACTAAACCTAATTACCACAGGAAGTTACCACGTGCAGAGATGACCAGAGCTGCGGTACTGCCAGCAGTGATGGCAAGACCTTCACCAAGGGCTACAGCATGACTTACAATTTTGGCCAGTGGATCGCCGCTGGTTTCAACGTTGGCCGGGCTTGGACGACTGGAAATGCCTATAGCTGTAATGCCGATGGTAAAAAAGCACAAAAGGTCTGTGTCTGGTACAAAGTTGCTCACACAGCTTGTAAGTTGCAGAAATATCTGGCCATTTTTGATGAAAGCTAATCAACGATGTAGATACCGTCCGCAATCGCCCAAATAAGGGTGGAATCAACCATAGACATGGTAAACAATACGTCATTGCCTCTCCGAACAAAGGCAATAAAGGCGGTGGGTATGAATGTCGTATCAATGAGGAATGTGAAGAGAAAGGGGCGCGTTACTGGGATTGCAATGGGAAAAGAGAAGAGAAGTTCACTCACTGTCCGCCCTGGGATCATCCGCAAGTCTTGGATGAAACCCCAGGTTTCTTGAGACAATCAGAGAATTACGCGAAGATGGAGGAGGCAAGGCGCCGCCTCCCTCGTCCTGCGTGGCCAATACCATTCCCAAATGAGAGGGAGAAAGGACGTTATGATGACACATTCAAACCAATCATGTGGCACGCAAAAGACTAAAGTCCCTTGCTCTTAAGCTAGGGCTCCTTATATACTGCGACAAATCATACAATTAGCGGATCACGGCAAAAAGGACGCCGAGCCGATACCGCCATGAGAGAACCCCCCTGCTAGGTTAACAAAGGCTGCCCTTAGGGTTATTCTATTGTATTATAGGCAGAATCAACATTTCAGAATTATTCATCACATATACTCTTGGTCTAAGTCCTGAGATCCTCTTATACCAAAGTATGAGAAAGTTGCCCTGTGTTCTCTACGCATGTATAGAAATCGCAGCTACAGCTTAGAAGGAATACCCTCCTGGGACAACAATCGCGCAACACCAACACTAGCAGTAACGCCACTTTCAATAGCCCCATCAACAAATCCTCGCCATCCATTAGCCCAGTCAGCACTAGCAAAGAAGACCCTTCCATGAGGCTTCTGAAGCTCCTTGAGCCAGCAACTCATCGCTGGACCAGGTCCCCAGCAGCTCCAGGTTCCTTTGGCAAGGTGGTCATTCATCCAGTCATGCGTGAGATAAGCTTCGACTTCTGCGTCAGATTTGAGATGCTCCTTGAAGCTCGATATAATCTCATTGCTCGCACGTGGTTCGGAGAGATGCCCACCGTATCCAAAGCCAATGCAATAAGTCCCATCGTTCTTCTTGGTATTCCCATTGTGGTCGGAGAATGCAAAGCACCACGGGGATCTACCGTAACCGCTTGCCATTGAGAACCATCCAGGCTCAGTCTGCTTCAACTTGAAGTGAACCTTGGCACCTTGGTTAATATGACCTGCTTTAGCAGCTTCTTGACGTAGTGGCGAGAGAGGAGGAGAAAAAGAGATGTCTGATAAGCAGTTTCTAGAGAATTGTAAGCGCGCTGGATCAGTTTCAACCGACATCGTATACCTACAATGGGATGGTCGATATCACATATTTCGCTTCGATGCGGCGACCATTCTTTGTTGTCAAAGTGACACCGCTCTTATTCTGATCAACTTTCTCAACAACAGTGTTGAGGAGCATGTGCCCACCATACTCAGAGAGAATTGACCGCGCCAACGAAGTCATCCCACCCTTTCCGAGCTTGAACAGTCCGAGACGCTCGTACATGGCAGCCATGTTGTGTCCGCCAAGCGCATACCATCGCAACACCTCAACAAAACCACACTGCGAACCAGGCACGGAGCCAAAAGAACTAATCATGGCATCAAACAAGTCTTTCTCAATCTGAGGAATATCGAGTTGATCAAGACGATCTTTAGCGGAAAGATGCTCATATTTCCTCCATAGACATGGTTCTCGCATTGGATCGTGTGGATATGGCATGAGGTCGTAACTGGTCAGACCATCGATGGAGAAGAAAGCATCAGCGACTCGCTGAACGGCCAGGTTGGTCTCCTTGGTGTCTAGTTTATTTGGACGAGCGAATTCTGCTGTATAGGCTGTGTACTTGGCGTCGGCTGTTCCAGCGGACATCTTGAGGTTGCCCTGAAGATTATAGCGATGTATCTCGGAGTAAACATGTGGCTGGTTCCTAAATCACCTGGTTAGAAGATATTATACGCTTCTTTTCAAAGGTCTTACCAATGAACCCATGTTCCCCCCATCTCAAATTCCTCTCCCAAGGCTTTTGCAGTCCATGTTCTACCACCAATGCGATCGCGGCCCTCAACAAGAAGAACCTTGTCGGCGGTCAGGCCGATATCTCTAGCGGCTATGAGTCCAGCGAAGCCTGTTCCGATAACAACAACATCGTATTTATCAAGGATAGTTGATTCAGGCGTTCCCTTGACCACCGAGTCTGTTTCAAGGCCAGTTGTAATGCCATTGCTGGTCCAGAGATATCCTTCCTTCGATGTTGGCATGATGGTAAATTACAACGCAGAGAAATACTAAATGATATTGAATATACTAGACGGGACCATTGTGAGGATTGTCGACAAGACGGCTACTTTAAATGTAGTAGAGGTGACTTGAGCTCATTGCCTAATTGGGACAAAAAGTACGAGGTTATTGATAGCTTATCTGTAGTCATCATTCCGACGTTCCGAGGCGGCACCTCGCACTTTACATCTGTTTCTGTACTAGCCTGAGACGGAAATAACACTTCCGACACATCGAGTACTCCAGACTGTACAACATGGTTACAGGGAATTGCTACAAGGCTATTTTTATATAGTACGAGGGCAAGATGAGCATTATAATGAATTATTATTTAATCCCTTGTGACATTAATACATATACAATCAGCTCTGAACTATTGGCATGTTATCCAAACATGGTTTCCAGTCTCTTCTCTGACATGATATCAATCCAGTGAAAATCCGGCTCCCCTGACTTCCCGTCCTGTACTACCGGTAACATATCCAGACGCGACCAGACTTCCTCCAGTATAAGTAAGACATTACCGATCGGGCCCAATTGAACAGCCGCATACATTTTGTTAATCCTCTGCCTCACAAATGTCCGCAGACGTACCATCTCCAATCTTCTCGGGTCTTCACCAGCTGCTCTCGGTAATACAGGCCCCAATACACTTCCGGCGATCAGCAGTGATAGTAGCTGGATCGAAATTGTCCCAGAGTTGTCAGGGATCTTTTCCAGTATTCCCAATATGCCGAATGCAAGACCTGCGATCAGATGTGTCTTGTCAAACTCATCACTCGACAAGTCAACAGCTCGATCCAAAGTCGTGTCCCTTTTTATAGTCTCTGGAAAGGCAGAATAGAGCTCTAGTAATGCAGCCATGCGATAGCAGCGAGATATATCCAAAAGGTGACCTGGCGGTGTACATGGGTCACCAATATCATCAATAAGACCAACAAATGGCATTCTATACCCCAAGATCTCACGTTCAAGGATGGTAGCCTTGGTGAGTAGCTCCGAGTACAGAGTTTTTCGATGGATCTCGCCGGTCTCGAAAACGCGCAGGCTCTTGAGTGCTCTTTTATTCCGCACCAATGTCAGCGTCTTTGCAATGAAGACAAAGATGGGTGTTGCAACGCCAGTCCATGGGCAAGGCTGGATGAGTGCGAGGGGGTACGGATCGCAGAAGGTATCGAGATGTGAAAGGCCCTCGTATTGTTGGTCGAAGAGGGGTGAACTCATGGCTTCCCAGTAAATCATAGATGACACGACAAATATCTGTGTTCTGGTCATATTTGTTCTTTTCTCCATGTCTGTGAGCTTGTTTAAAGTTACCCATGACCGGAATAGTTGTCTTGCTCCATGGAGATGTGGTAAGCCCGTAGCGGAGGTATCATGCCAAGCCTAAAAGGTCAATCAGTTGGCTCTAGTATGAGTATGGAAAACCTTATACTGACCGCAGTCATGCCCAGAAATATTGTGCTTAAGAGCAAGTCATCTGAAACACACAGCATCTTCTCCCTCGCAACTAAGGCTGTAGCTGAATCCTCATCCTCTATATCAGGACTTTTTCCGGCGTTTGTTACCTGGGATAATTTCTGTGAAAGATGCGACATGGCCTCGGTTTGGAACTCCAATGGTATCAAGCTGCTTTCATTATCCCCTTGGTACAGATGCGCTGCCGACATACTCAAGACACAGCAAAATAGCAGCGGTGAATCAGCCATCAGTCTGGAAACTTCTGATCGGAAAGGATTGTTTGCAGAGTCGAATGATGAGTTTAGGCGACAAATTGATGAAAAGTAGTGGTCGAGGATGAGTGCGGTCTGGGGAGTCGGTGTATAGGAGGTTAGGGAGAGACAATCATCATAAGCATCAAGAGCAAGGGGAAATTCTTCATCAACTTGCCCATCCTCAAATGCCAGCGTAGCCGATTCTGAATTTGAAGGAGAGATTGCTTGCAGTTCTATCATATCTGTCGCAAGCTCTTGGGATCCAGATGAGCTCGATGCAGAACCTTGGGAGAAAGGGCTGGCTACGGGCTCTTCGGGCTCATTTTCTGTTGGTGTCTCGACACCTCCGGAGTCTAACTTTGTTTGAATGAGGTTTGACAGCCTCTTAGCTCCCGAGTCGAAAGAGTTGTCAAACGTCGGCAATGAGTTGGCGGTGTATCTCTCATATTTTACAGACCACTTGACGGGCTTATAATAGCCTGGGCATTCAACCCCAATCTTCAGACATCTTTTACATGCAGGCAGTTGTTCATCACATTTTACCTTCTTTTCGCAGTATTCAGTATTCGAATTGCCCGGAGCTATGAAGCATTGACTTACGCGTCGTTTGCAGACAGAGCAGCCGCCTAGACGCGTGTTAGCTATGTGCCGTATCTCCCAAACCCGGTCACTAACTTCGCGACTTTGCATTCTTGGCGCGGCATTTCTTTAGTCCGTCGGCCATGGTTGACAACTGGAGAGGCGTCGCATTTAAGAATGATGATACTGATTCCCATCTTGGGATTTTTGACTTGGGGAAGAAAGAATCTCTCTTCGAGTTGAGTATCAATACCCCGCGTTCCGATATTCTGGGGTACCAGTAGTGCAAAGATAGCGCATACGGTAACTGTATTTGGCGAACTTAACCGCATTGTAAAGGCACTGATTGGCTGGTCAGGATGTTATCACAGATCAGCTCAACTGACCCACTTTCTTATCAGCCCCTGAGATAAGCTGACAAGATCAACGTCTCAATTATCAACGTGCAACTGGCTTTATCATGGTTGAGGTTCCTCCTTCGAAGGCACATCATTTCAGTTATATCTGGTTGTACAGTATATTCTTCCTGGACTTGGATGTGAGAAATTGAGAACCCTGTCCAATAAGACCAGAAAGAACAGATAAGATGACGCGATATCGATAAGCGTCTGAGAATAGCCAATTAGAAAAGAGTGTCCAAACAGCTTACCCTAAAAGAATGCAAGGAAAAAGGAATATTAACTATAACACCATTATATATACATTTATGTTATTTAGAATCTTAAGCTAATCTGTTAGCTATGAGCCTATATAGATGATTCGTTTCAGCACTAATTCAGTTCAGTTTTGCTGTTATCATGTTTTCATTCTTTAATTCAATTCTTATAGTAAGTTCTCTTTCAGATTTTGCGTGAATACCCAGCATCACTCAATTCACTCACTAGATGACTCGACCCAGAAGCCATTATGCCTCAATATCAAAAAGTGCCAATCCATAGTACTCACATACCGGGCCTGGATTTCCTTTTCAAACATAGAAACAACATGACGTTGAGAAGTTTTGGTCCGCTAACGGACTAGCTGATTGATCCAAGATAAAAATAGATGCGGAAAAAGATCGCGAATCCAAGGGTCAGCGGAATCAAAAGACCTGTACCCACTTATTGTTTGTCGTGATAGGGCTGAGGACGCGGAAAAACTTGATCAACGTGGAAAACGCTCCATACTAAAACGCGCCCTTGCTTGTCACATACCATGATACCCACTTGGGGAAGAGACAACAATGGTCGGCAATCTAAGTGTCTTGTCCATAAAACTACACATACCCGCAATCTCTATGCAACAAATTTATTAGCGAGCATGTATGAGGGATATTACAGGAACAACTCAAGTTAGTTAAATCAAGGGCACAGCAGCCAGCAGGGTTCCTACATAAGGGTCATGGGAGCTGAGAGTAAACATCTCAGCCCGGCATCTCGGCACGCTCCATGCGGGTCTGTAATATAAACCGGGCGAGAGCAGGCTCGTTCCTGCTCGTTTTCCAAATCCGGTCAAGTCTAGGCTGAATCTAAACTGTTTCCCACGACAATTGTAATCACCGACTTCGCTCATTAGGCGGAATACGGATATCTCGGGAAGGGCCAACACTTTATTGCATGAAGCTTAACAAGGGAGACTGCAACTACATAACCCTATTGCTAGCTCCGTGAAAGGCGCCATGGCTTGGCAGCCTTGTTATTATCACTTTGCCCTCTATAACGACTAATATGAGAAGATACGGCCTTTTCATTCTTGGCTTGGCTACTCTAGCCACAGCGGCTGATACTCTGAAAAGTTCAGGCTGCGCTGATTCGTCAGGGCTCGAAAGCTGCCAGGCAGATGTAAACAAAAAGACAAGCTCCTGCATCGCACAGGCCCGTCGCGACAACAGCCAACAAGAAATCCTCGCATGCCAATGCCAGGACTACGTCAACAACTTCAACTGCTATGCTGCTTTCTGCTGGAATAAGGTCTGGGAGTGCGACTACCAGGATTATGTGATCGGGTACTTCCAGAACTGCCCGACTGCTAAACTGCCTGTTCCTTACTTTCCTATTCCTAAAAATGCAGCGGACTCGTGCTCGTGTAATATCGGACAGGTTTACCTCAACATCCAGGACGCCATTCAACAAACGGGGACGTGTTCGAACAATGCCAATTCGGGCGACGCCGGAAGCAATTTGCAGCAGATAGAGGGATGCAACTGCTGCGAACTAAGCGGTGCTCTATCAAGGTTCGTGAGACTTAAATAGGACATTGGGCCATTGATACTAACATCTATTAGCATTGTAGAGATCTGCCCCAATACCGACCCGAACCTCATCGGCCTCAAACAAATTCCCACGCTCGAGTCGCAAGTAAACGTCCAGTATCAAGAGTGCGGGAAATACTTGCAGGCTTATGATTGCTCCTCTGTTCTTTCATACTCGTTGGAAGGCGTCAGCACCTATCTCAAGCCCGACGATCCTCTCAAGACTGGCACTGCTACCTTGAGTAACAACCGTGGCACGGTCACAGCCCCAGCAAGCGGCAAAGTCTTCTCGTACACCAATGGAGGCGATGGCACTGTCTATACTATTACTGCTGCTGGTTTCAAGGGCAGTTCCGATAGCAAGGGGGGCTCCAACAGCAAGGGAGGCTCCGACGGCAAAGATAGCTCCGATGGGAGCGATACTTCATCAAACCCTACTGCAACCTCTACCGGGGATAGTAGCAAAGCTACCGAAAGCTCCAAGAAGAATGGAGTGAACTCACTGGCAGCGGGAAATGCTTTACTGGGGTTGACACTGGCCTTGACATTTGCGGTTATTCACTAAAGGCGTAGTCAGTGCCTAGTCACTTAAACGGATAATGTCGATTTCTGTAAACTCCCAAGTCTTACAGTAACTTGATGCAGATTAGTGAACAGATCATCTCAAATCAACAGTGGATTAATATTAATCATAAATAAAACTATGTTACCCATGACTACCAATTTCCCTCTCCAAAAGGCTCCTACCTGCATCATACTGATATTACAAAGAAGAGTTCAAAGTCTGAAATGTGTCACAAACCTCCTCCAACAAATACCCAACCCTCTCTTCCTCAAACAACTGTGCCCTCGCAATAATAGTAACCTTCAAGTTCATACCATCAGGCTCAACCTCTCCGGCTATCGCCAAGTCATACAGCGGCTCATCCTTCCTCAGTTCAACATGCTTCGACAAAACCCCCATCTCAACACGCTGCTGTTCCACTTCGCTTTCCGGATGGTACTCAAAATTGTGGTATGTGACACAGCATGCGTAGTTCGTGGTTGTGTCAGACCAATCTGTGCAGTTGCGCTTGATTTCCTCAAAGCCTAGCGTCTCGAACGGCAAGCTTCGCAGATATTGATCTTGCATGTCGCGAAGCATTTGGTGATGACCTTCTTCTGTACCTACATGCGCACGCACGGGTACGGCATTTGTGCAGGGCCCAATGATGTCCTGGCAACTGACCGGTAAGCCTTGACGACCAGATACAATACGACCAAAGACAACGTCTGTAGATCCAGATTCCTTGGACAGCACTAATGCACAAGCAGAGTTGAACACCGTCGCTTGTGTAGCGATGCTGCTTCGGATAGCCTGACTGGGAACACTGACAACCTTTGACATGTGCAATGCCTTGGAAGGCGACACTTCCTGATGGCAAGTGATGGCAGTATCACTCAAGATTGTCATGGGAGAGCCGCCAATTACATCACGCCAGAACCTATACCCTTCCTGTCGACTATTGGCAGTGTACTCCATATATCGCCTGAACTGCGTAGGTGGGAGAAGCGACATGCCGTTGAACAGAATGTGAAGGTTGCGCACGATAGGCTCCAAGCTCAAGCCATCATACAGAGCGTGAGATAAACGAAGCAACACTCGCAATGACGATGACTGCTTCAGAATAGAAATTCGTATCAGCGATTCCCCAAGACGAATGGGATCCTGTGCATGCTCATTCAAGTAGTCGTTTGTTGCCACGTTGACGTTTTGCTCAGTTTCAATAGTCTCAATCGGCACGTCGAGATGCTTCAGGACAACCTGATAGAGCTCACCTGAAGCTACTACAAAGACCGTTCTGAACATATCGATATGGGCAACCAGGGAGTGACAAGCACCCACGAGGGAGTCCATGTCTGAGTCAACTGGGAAATCAATGTAGAAGGGCGTGAGAGGCCTTGGCTGGCCAGTGCCCGGACTGAAGAGGAACGATTTCTGCATCTGTGTTGATTGGTAGCAGTCTTGAATCCACTCCAACGGCCTGTCGATTTGCATGCAGATCTCTTGTTGTATAAAGCTTTTCGGATCTTCCAGCGAAAGAAGCTCGAATGGGCTGTAATCATCCAACGGTGCGACATCCTTCGAGGTGTCCGAATCAGCCGACTCGAGCTTCTTGGACAGCTGAAATAGAACCGGGTAGTCGAAGATGTCCTTGACAACTATCGTAGTTTCCAACCGACGACCAATCCTCATAGCCAGCTTGGTCGCCATCATCGAATGTCCACCAAGGTCAAAGAAGTTGTCGGTGATTCCAACTTCAATACCAAGAAGCTTGGAAACCTCCTCACACAAGACGCGCTCAGTCTCTGTACGAGGGGCTACGCGTGCAGACCAGCCTTGCTTGTCCTGCCCGTTGGACAAAGTACTGCGCGAAGCAAGACCTTCTCTGATGACAACTGCAAGATGGGCAAACACGGGATTGTCGAATACGTCCTTAACGGTCACGCGGACATTGAAGCGATGTTCAACCCGCGAGGTAAGCTTGGTAGCTAAGAGGGAATGGCCGCCAAGTTTGAAGAAGTCATCAGAAATGTCGACTTTCATTCCGAAAACTGCGGTCGCCTCGTCGCACAGAATGGCTTCGATGTCACTGATAGGAAATGCTGGAACTGGAAGCGAGGTCTGGCTTTTTGGTGCAATTCGAGCTTTGCGAGCAAGTTCTTTCCTGTCGACTTTACCATTGGGATTGAGAGGCATTTGGTCTAATACGATGATGCTCGATGGGATCATGTAGGATGGAAGTAAAGATTGTAGCCTTTCACGAACTTGCAACGCAGCACGACGTCTCTGCAATCCCTGTAGCGGTCGATTGGCGAGAGTAGCAGAAGCTCGAACCTGATTGTCGTTGGGAAACTTGATGAATGTGCGGCTAGATTCATGGGAAGGAGGATAGCGATGAAAGACGGCATCAAGGGCACCGCTTTGAGACCATTGACGCGCTGCACTGACCTCCAAACTGAACCCAGAGTCTTGGGCGAGCTGGTAAAGATCAGGGACAGACAGTGATACACAATCTTCAGCGTCGGAGCGAACTGCTGAGATCCAGGCCGCACCATCAATCGTGCTCTTGGACTCATTACCGTCTCCCTCAAGGGAGTCAACAATCTGCTTCTCAAAGGCAGTCTTGGCAAAAGGAATGTTGCCAACAGCGACACTCATTGAGTCCTTCGAACTTCGCAGGAGGTCTAGAAGAGAGATGCTGTGCATCTGTGATGTCTGGAAGTCCACCCAATCGTCCTTGTCAATCGAATGCACAGGCTGCACCGACTCGTCGGGATTGTGTAGATGTACGACAGCTGCATATCGGTATGCGCTAAGCTCGTTGGTAGCCTGCATGTTCTTGGGAAGAATCTCGACGTGATGGATGAGATCTGGGAAGCGGTCCTGTAGTGTTGTAAAGAAAGCTGGCTCTACCAGCAGCTCCTCCTCACGCTCCTCCAGCTCTGCCATCTTCTGTCTGACGGCATCTTTAGTCGCAACGTTGCCGAGAGTTCTGATCGCTCTGCTGGCGAGGAAGTGCTTATTGGTGGCGTTGGTTCGTATGTCGCCAAAGAACAGACGTTTCACGCCGGGAAGATGAACTAGAGTATCCGCGACTTGAGCCAGATATTCAGGTGATGGGAAGTACTGAACCACAGAGTTGAGTACCACAAGGTCAGGGTGAAAATCGGCCAACTGGTCAATATCCTGGGCCGTACCAACGTGAACCTCAGCCCTCCCTGACAGCGATGGGATAGACTTGATGACGCTGTTGGTGAATGCGGCGGCTGACTTGGATGGCTCAAGACCTCTGTACGTCTGCAGTCCATCGCCAAGGTTGAAGAGGATCATGCCGCTACCAGTTCCAATTTCGAGCACATGGCCCGGTGCCTGGTCATCACGGAGTGTCTTGATAGTATCGTCAAGCCACTCTTGCATCTCCGCCTTGTCGATCTCGGTCCCATCATACATGGACGTCCAGCCCTTGAAATCTTTGCCAATGGTTGAGGGGTCTATGTTGCTGATATCAGCATACATCTCAGTCTCGAAATGATCCTGCCACCCTTCAACTTGGTTGTCCGTTGCTTCTCCTTCTGTAGAATGATCATCATTGACAACGACAAAGGCAACCATTTCTGCTTTGTCACCCTCATCCTTCTGCACAACCACAGCAGCATCACGGACAGACTCGTGCCTAAGCATGGCAGATTCCACCTCAGCTGACTCAATACGATTGCCTCTGATCTTGAACTGCGTGTCCATGCGACCAAAGAACTCGATGAGGCCATCACCAACACGGTATCGAACCCGATCGCCTGTTCTGTAGGCTCTCACTTTCTCGCCATCAACATCTATGTGAATGAAACGGTTTTTGTTGAGGGCTGGGTCGAAATAACCACGAGCAAGGCCATCTCCAGTGACAACAAGCTCTCCCATGACACCAACACCAACAAGCTGCTGATTGGGATCGGTGACATATGCTCCAGAGTTATTGACTGCTCGTCCGATAGGAACTCCATTGATGAAAGAGTCATCTGTTGCAATGGCATACCGAGTACTCATGATACCATTCTCAGTTGGGCCATAGCCGTTGTAACACTGACCACGAACCAGACTCTGCGCCTCGATTGCATCCTGGCCATCAAACCTATCTCCAGCCGCCATGAGAAAGTCAAGACCTCTCAAAGCATCCCGAGCATCAGTGAGATATAGCTTCAGCAACGCCGGCGCCATAACTGCAGCGTTGATCTGTTCCTTGAGAAACACTGTCTCAAGCGCTTTGACGTCCAGAGTGGTCATGTAGTCGATGCAGACCAAGGTTCCTCCGTTCAGAAGAGTAAGGAAGATCTCGTAGGTGGCGCCGTCAAAGGCAATGTTGAACATGTGAGCTGCCCGCGGTTGAGTTGGGAAGTCGGGTATGATGTTGCTTCTCATGAGACGGACGATGACGCGATGCTCGACCATGACGCCCTTGGGTCGGCCCGTTGATCCGGAAGTGAAGAGAACGTATGCGAGGCTTGTCGCTGAAGGCTTTGTCGATTCGATATGGGTATTGAGAGCATTCATATCGCCATGCTTCAAGGCATCAGAGACACGTACAAACTCCAAGTCGGGGAGCTGCAACTCGGGAGCATCGACTTCTGAGCCCAGAAGCACAATTGTATGTCCCGGTAATCCTGATAGGATATCCTTCAGGCGAGCGGTAGGAGATCTGACATCAAACGGGAGATAAGCCAGGTTAGCTTTCAAAATGGCAATGATGGCAACGATGGCTTCGCATGACCGCGGTGCTAATACTCCAACCAAAGTCTCAGCCGGCATCTCCTGTCGACGAAGCCATGTCGCAACGAGGTCAGACTGTTGATCCAGCTCCGCATAAGTAAGACGCGATGACGAGTCCACGACAGAAAAAGAGTCCGGATAGGCCTCCACTTGAGTGCGGAAGATGTCAACCAAGCTTGCGTCTCGAGGATACTCAACCTTGTTGATCTTGAGTAGGTCCATGTTGCGAAGCACCTCTATCCCATCAGTAAGCGGCAGGACCGAGATGGGAGTCTCAGGATCCTCAAGACCACGCCGCAGAATCTCGAAAAAGACAGTCACCACGTTCTGAACAGTTTCAGGCTTGAACAGATCCGTGGCGAAGTTGCAGCTGCCTCTCAACCCATCGGCCTCTTGGAACAGATGAAACTCGATGTCGAATCGAGTATACGCCTTACTCGAGACAGGCTCCGACTCAAGACCTTCGAGCTCGAATCTACCAAGATCCTTCTGTGAATGCACGGCAAAGATGAGCTGCGCAAGTGGTGTTCGTGATAAATCTCTTGAGCCAGGCAGCATCGTGGATACAACACGCTCGAACGGGACATCTTCGTTCTCAAACGCCTCTGTCGTAGTAGCACGAACTTGACACACCAATGTCCCAAAAGAATCTTCATCATCGACTGTGATTCGCATACATTGCGTATTGACAAAGAAACCGATCATGTTCTCCAACTCCCATCGGTTGCGGTTCGCGATGGGCGTTCCGATGACAGCGTCGTCAACGCCAGTGAGACGATAATGCGCAGCGCGGAAAGCAGCCAGTAGCACGGCGAATGACGTGGTGTTATTCTCGTTACAAAAGTCTCGTAGGCTTTGATACAGCTGGCCGTCTATAGTGACTGGCACGACACCTGCTTCACCGGAGAGTAGAGCTGGTCGCTGGAAGTCAGTTGGTAGCTTCGCTGGTGAGCAGTCTGCGAGTTGCTTCTGCCAATATTTGAGCTGTTTCTCATGCTCGACGGCCTGGGCATCCTGCTTCTGCCACACGGCGAAATCGCTGTACTGGATCGGGAGGGGATTCATCGACGATAGAGGATCTCGACCTTGGAGAGCTGCGGCGTAGAGTTGGCTGAGGTCCCGTCGGAGAACGTCAATTGACCATCCATCAGAGATGATATGATGCATGACTATTGAGAGAACGAAGTCGGTGTCGCTCAATCGGATGAGCAGTGCTCTCCAGCCAGCCTCGGATTTGAGATCAAACGGTGTAGTCTGCTCTTGCCGTAGTAATTCGAGATAGTCACCATCTGTCGCATCCACGACTCTCAGTTCCTTTGAGAGTTTCTGGTGAACAATCTGTACGCCCGCGCCATCGTGATCCCCAAAGGTAGTTCGTAAGGTCTCGTGTCGCTGTTCAAGGGCCATCAAAGCGCAGCTCAAAGCGTTGACATCCACGGAACCTCGCATGCGAACAGCGTACGGTATCAGATACCACAATGCGCCGACTTCCAGCTGGTCCAGGAACCACAATCTGCCCTGAGAGTATGACTGCTCAACAGGTTCGTCGCGAGTCGTTGTTGGGATGAGAGAGTATGACACAGCATTACCAGTGACAACACCTTGAAGGCCAGCAAGTGTAGGGTTCCGATAGATATCGGAAACCTTGAGCTCTATCCCCGCTGACCTAGCCATGTTCACCATCTTGATCGCGGTGATGGAATGACCGCCCAGTTCAAAGAAGCTTGCGCCAATGTTGGCAGTGCCGGGCTCAACGTTCAAGCATTGAAACCAAATCTCCTCTAGCTTCCCTGGTGTGCTGGTTGCAGTGGAAGATAATTGAGAAGGTCGTGAGGTGGTTCCTTGGACTTGCTGGGCCAAAATGTCGCGACCCATAGTTCTGAGCTTTCTTCGGTCGACCTTGCCAGTCGCGGTGCGAGGAAGATGCCGCATGGAGATATAAAAAGAGGGAATGGAATGTCGAGGAAGGACCCTCTCCAATTTCGCACTGATGTCTCTGGCCGCAGTCTGGTCCAAGATGGATGGAGCATCAGTCGCTTTGCCCTCTTGCGAAGCTATCAAGAAGGCAACTAAGACGGTGCTAGAAGGGGACTCGGACGCCTTGACAGCTTCAACCACGACAGACGTGTCCTCGGACACTTGTTGTCTCAGGTGAGTTTCTACTGCACCAAGCTCGACACGTTGGCCTCTGATCTTGACCTGTGAGTCCATGCGACCAAGGCAAACGACAGTACCGTCGGATGCATAACGTGCGAGATCACCAGTCCTGTAGAACTTCAATCCTTCGGGTAACTGCTTCGAAGGATACCATGCTGGGGCCGTGGAGAAGAAAGGAGACTTTTCTGTTGGTGGGGGGATAATGTAATCGCGGGCGATACCTGGACTCTCAATGACTAGCTCACCAATCGCGCCGATTGGCACGAGACGATTGTGGTCATTGGGATCAATGATCCAAGAGTGTGCGCCAACTGGCCGACCAATGTTGTTTGGGTCAGAGGAAAGTGAGCTGATATTGCCAACGAAGCATATCGAAGAGCTCTCGCTCTGGCCGTATCCATCCAAGAGCTGAACGTGTGAGGCCCAAATGGCGTTGACTGCTGGGGACATCTGTTCACCGACAAGGACCAAGGTCTGTAGCCCAGGAACATCTTCTGGTTGAAAGGTACCCATATAAGACGGCGTCGCCATCATCCAGTTGACATTAGACCGGTTTATGAAGGCTGGAACATTATTCATGCGATCATCGTCGGAGGGAATGCACACGCAGCCTCCGTGAATCAGAGTAGTCATGATCTCAAGAAGACACGCGCCAAATGCATGAGAGCCGAATTGCAGAGCACGCGTGTCGCTACTGATACCCAGTGCAGACCCGAACTTGAGAGCGCAAGACGCAAAGGCTCGATGCTCAATCATGATGCCCTTTGGATCACCTGTGCTGCCAGACGTGAAGATAACATAGGCCAAGTCATGCGAAGTGACTGGGGACAGAATTAGATCTGTGTTGAAGGAACAAGTACAGAGGAGCGACTGAACAAGGTCATCATCGACGACAATGCAGCGACCAACAATAGCCTCAACAGTGCTACTGTACAGCCTCGAGGTGATGGCGATTGTCGCAGAGGTTTGCTGGACAACCTGAGACACTCTAGCCGGTGGATCATTCGGGTCGATGAGCGTAAACGCATGCCCTGCCTTCATCACCGCCAGCATTGAAGCAACGACCCATTTTGACTTCTCAAAGTAAATGGGAAGTATAGCATGCTCTTTCCCAGCAGTACTCAGGCTGATCAGGGCCGCTAGTCGAGAAGTGATGTTGTCGAGCTCGGAGTAAGTCCATTCTCCGTCCCAGGCGCAGATTGCAGCTTTGTGAGGAGAAACAGCGGCTGCTTTCAACATTTCTTTATGGATGAGGGTGTCTTGGGCTGGAATGGGATGCGAATTCCAGCTCTGGATCTCTGATTGGTCTTCTGGCGTGATAATCTCGACTTCTCCCACAGAAGGCAGATTGTCTGACGAGTCTCGTAGGTACTGTATCAAATGACCCAGTTGCCTCAAGAATCGAAGTATTTGATGAGAATCAACCACGCTCTTATCATATCTTGCGACGACTGATACTTCATCGCTGACCACATGGCAATGAAGTAGAAGAGCGCGATTGATGCAAGGCATGAATCGTTCAGACTCTCCTGTCTTCTGATGAATCTCACAAGAGGAAGATTTCTCAGCATTACCGTTAGTGACGAGCAGAACAGTCTGGAATCCGCAAGCAGCGGATCCATCCTCTCCAGTGGAAGCGATACTGCGAAGCCCAACGTCTGCGAACTGACAAATGGAATCATCAGCGCTATCGATCGCTCTCATTACATCAGGAAGAGACTGTTCAGGAATGCAGCGAACGCGGAAAGGCACAACTGTGCATGTAGGTCCTTCTGTAACATGCCGCCGCTGCTCAGTCACTACACCAAACAACGCCTCAGAGGAGTGAGTGTAACGAGAAAGCAGAATTGCGAGCGCAGTTCGACAGACAGTTTTGCTGGGCCATTTGAACTGGCTTGGACTCGTGAATGAGATACGATGCTCTGCCTTGGCGTTCGGGTAGGGAACAGCCAAGGGAGAAGACAATTGCGGGAACGCAGAAGCATTCAGATCGCTCAAATATTCTCTCCAAAACTGGTTACCGGGGTGAATGCCATCAGTTTCGGGAGTCTTCGAACCGTCACTGGGAGTCAATGCCAGACCCTCGTCTTCAAGATCAGAGGACTCGGGTGTGTATGGCCGACGGGAGAGGTCATTGTGCCCATGCTTGTAGGACTTGAGGACCCGTCCAAGTATACGTCCCTGAAAAGTGCTGTCCACTAGCGCGTGGCTAAATGTCCAGATGAGAAGCCTCTTCTTCGCAACCGGGTCATCAAGAAGAACGAATCGGTTGCAGCGAGGTCCAGATACAGCGGCCGCGGCTTCATCTTGAACAACAGAGTCTTTGAGATCCAAAGAAGTCCAGAACATCCATGAGAAGACGAAACTGTCTTTCAAGACAATCTGGTATGTGTTTCCATTCTCAGACGTAAAAGTAGAGGTCCTCAAGGCTGGGGTTTGGTGGATGGTTTCCTTCCAAGCAGCAGCCAAGAGCGAGATGTCGACATCATTGCTAATCTCATAAGCAACATGGCCAATGGCTCGCTGCTTATCATGACCAGCACAGTCGGTCACATCCTGCTGGAAGGGAGTGCTTGGTAGGATGCTCTCGATTTTATCTCGGCCTAAGCCGAAATATCGAGTTACCTCCTCGACTAGACTGTTGGTGTGACTAAAATCGTCACTGGGCAGCAATAGGGGCATAGTTGATCCTGTAGAGCCAGTTTGGGTGCTACCGAGTGATGTCATGTTGAATGAAGATAAGGTAAAAGTGTTTAAGGTTGATATGTTATCTGCTTTGTGATACGACAGGGACTTTGACTAGACAATGAATCGAGTCAGGACACTGTCACCAAAGCAGCAGCTTGTACGAGAAGTACGCGCTAGCAGCAAGAAAATAGGTGAATGCTGCAGCATCGATGGGTAACGAATCCTTCTTCATGTGACTCTTCTGGGTATATAGCAGGTGCGTAGGAATGCAGCTTGTCATTCGATACTTCACATGTCGGTTTCCTTACTATGGTAGTATTGCGTGCTTACTATTGCCGAATCAAATCACGTATACAAAAGCTCCTTACATGAGGCACTTATGTTTTGGGCGCTGGATGATACCACTACGAGTTCTAGCAAAAGGTCCTGCAAGGTGTATTCTCTGTCTCATTAAAGCCTTGGCGGATGTTTAGCCGCTAACATTCTAACCACTACCATAACGACAAGTGGAAATACGCAGTAGCGAGTCCAAAAGTACAGTAACTCCTCATTACTATTCTGAGCTCTGCGTGGCGTCATTCTCATCTCAGGATCATCTGCTGATCCTTCATATGGTTCACATTCGGAGATTCTGATCCTTCAGCGAGAACTCTAATCCATGCCAAGCATCACACCGATTGGTCCCAACGGGATATTCTGCAGGGAGAGACAAGCTTTTGCTATCGAGTTTTCAGTGGAGCCAACCTGCATGAGTAGGGCTTATGGCTGAATCCTACGGCCTCAGCTGCTAGGGTATAAAGCAGGGGTCAGATGAGACATGTCAATCATGCTGACACGCTATCCTTAATCTGCGTATTAATTCACTCCGCGTCTCGGCAGTAAGCAAGTTAGCCATCTCGGTAGATTAACTACCGAGTAGCTATCGGCGGTATTGTATCTATTAGGTATTTACTTATAGAGGGTTAAGCCTCATTAGGAGGCAAGCAAAAGATAGTAAAGATTCTCACATAGTATTTATAATTTACTCAGGTACTACGAATGGATTAGTAAATAAAGTAAAAGTATACCAATAGAGTACAGAATAATACCTGGTTGTATTGTATTCTTTTACTTGCATGCTCTACGTCACCTAGGCCCTTCTCCTCCACACCTACTGCCTCTGTAACGCAGGGCAACCTTGGACGGCCCATCCACTTAGATATCAAGACTAGTTGCCAGCTTCCACTTCCTCCAAATCCTTCCTGAAGAGAAAAGAATAATAATTGCAATCGAATATGGCCTCCCAAGAACACCCAGCTTGGTTGTCGGCCCTTCTATCTGACACAAAGCCGCCCCCAAAATTGTACGCTTGGTCACCTGCCAATGTCAAGCCAAGAGCTTCAGAAGAGCTTGATGAGGCCATTGACATGGGCAATGTCAGTTCTGATGAAGAAAATGACCATGATACTTTCGACAACTCTGCAACAAACTCGGACCAGCGTATCTACGTTGTCGGTCCCGGTAACGTTGGCCGACTTTACGCAACGCATATGGCTCGCCATGCCAACCCACTTCCCATTACTCTCGTGGTTCATAGGAAGGAGCTTCTATCGCAATGGGTAGCGAGTGATGGCATTGGTCTAGCAGATATCAGCAGTGGAAAGCTGTTCGTCAACAAGCGCTTCACTGTTGAATGGTGGACCGAAACAAGACCTCAATATGGCCCTGTACATGAAGTCGCAGATGGGCAGAAGCTTCGTAACGTCTTCATATCAACAAAGGCAGAAGCTGGACTAGCCGAAGCAGATCGCATCCGTCGATATCTCGGGAGGTCTAGCTCAGTTGTCTTTGCACAGAACGGAGTCTGCAAGCTATGGCCGCCCCATGGGCCTTTATACATTTCTCATCGATACCCAGCCGGCGATCCTCCTACCTTCTCAGCATGTGTCGTGAGTCACGGGGTTGCATCGGCAGGGCCTTTTCTAAGCATTCATGCGGCTCCAGCTGATGCGTATATTGGGCCTGTTTGCTGGGCGTCTGACCCCAGAGCACCCCGGAAGCAACCTTTGGATGACTTCTTCATTCAGTACATTGCCTCGACGCCATGTGTGAACACAACGCAGGTGTCTACGGGTGAGATCTGGCTCCTCCAACTCGAGAAGTTGGTCATGAACGCAGCCATCAACCCGCTCACGGCTCTCTTGCGCTACAAAACAGGGCAACTGTTTACAACCTATGACTCTGAAGACCCTTTGACTAGGGTAATCGAAGAACTCCTCTGGCAAACCAGTGCCGTGATCCAAGAGCTTATTGATCATAATGCGAGCGTCAGCGTTGTTACCTCCTACGCCGAACAGCTTTATCGAGGCGGCAATTGGCATGATCACGTGGCAAAAGTCCGAAAGAAACTGACAGAGAGGTTCTCACAGCCCGTCCTGAAGTCAAAGTTATACGCATTTGGTCTGAAGATATTTGAACATCGCAGTTCAATGCTTCAGGATCTAGAGGCGGGGCGTAAGACTGAGATACGCGATTTTAATGGATGGGTTGTTGACATGGCTTCTTTCTTGGATACAGACCTGGATGTTAGTGTGCACCGGGGTCTAATTGCACTAATTGAGCGCTGTGAGGTTTTGTGCAAGGAAGACTTGGGCAGGATATTACTTTAGTATACGCTAAATTTAAGATTTAATATTTAGACATTGTTTACTTTAAATATATATCTTATATTTATTTATTTATTTATCTGGCACCGTGTATTACTCAACTTAATTAAAACTATTAAATCTCATTTTCTATTTTCCCGATAATGACCTTAATTATTTTTTAAGTCACATAGTAAATGTGCTACCTTGAAGCTAGAATTCTCAGAAGCAAATCCAACGAAACTTAACGTGACCAGCCTCTATACGCACTGGCCTCGCATTAGCGTAGCCGGACCGCATATTCCAAATCGAGTTAGATACGAGACAATAAACAGGTAACCGGTATCTGATAAGACAATTATGCCGAATCAAGACAGACACGAGAGACAGTCAACCTGTCATCGGCAGAGAATAAGACATTCTTTGCCGAATTAAGACAGATACGAGAGACAGTCAGCCTGACATCGGTGTAGAATAAGACATCTATGCCGAAGTGAGACAAATACTAGCGGCAGTCAAGATGTCACTATCGCATTGAGGCTTGCGCCACCGGCAAATATAAACTGTCATCTGCCGCCCCGGGATGAAATATAAAATTCCGATTGGAATGTACAAGTGCTTAAGGCACCAAGAAACTGCCGAGCGGATGCGCTCATAGACGTAACTGGAAAAAAATCACCGCTGTAATGTTAATCTGGCTTACTTGTCTCACTCAGCTGACAGGCAATGCCAACGCCACTTCATACCATTACTTTCTCTTAGCCCAACGAGAAAATGACACATTTTCAAAAATATTCCGTCATGTTCTATCACAAGAGCGCTACTGCAATAATATGGCATATCCCCAAGTGTTTATGTCGGGTACCTTTGTCTAAGACATCGTAATCAGGCGCGGAAATCCTTCACATTTTCTGTGCCGTGCTGACGCATAGAACCTGCAGTTTGTCTTTGTTATGTCTAAAAAACACGGGTCCTCGGACTATGACTAGATCCCGACGGGGACATGTGCGTATCCGCGCCCGATGATGGATGGTAGGTATCTATTGTTTCCCATGTAATCCGGGCAATGCATGGGGATTAATGAGGACAAAGGTGTAAGGCTGCAAACAGTTTCTCAGTCAATCAATCACCATGGGAGAGCGAGTTACGGAGAACTCAGGCGCCTCAGTGCCGCCTGGGGAGAGTGAAGCGCCGCACCCTGAGATGGGTGCTGAGGGCCATACTGAGAGAGAACCTACCTTTCAGGATTATATGGTATGACAATCACAATAACGATTGCTACGCAAGCAAGAACATGCAGCTAATATTATACTTGAATTTATATATAGAGAGTCTTCAAGTATGCCTCGAAATGGGACTTTCTAGCCTACACCGTCGGCATACTTGCCTCGATTGGCGTTGGTATTACTCTACCGCTACTCAATATCGTCTTTGGTAAGAAGAAACAAAACATGTTGCTTTAGCAATTGATACTAACAATAATGGCATTATAGGCCAATTCGCCAGCAAGTTTTCCGATTATGCTGGCACCAAAACGCTCCCAGGCGATGAGTTTCGATCAAAGCTTAGTGAACTATGGTAAGTTTGACCTGCGATACGAAAAACCCAGTTTTCGGATTCTATTTCTAATAGTGCCTGGACAGCCTGTATCTACTCGGTCTGTTCCTCGGCCGCCTTGTACTGGGATATATCACCAACGTGCGCTCCTCTATCCCATGCTCAGTTAATTGGTAGGTTGACAAAGTCATAGTTTTCTTTTCGTATGACCGGAGTTCGGATCACCTCTGCTATCCGGCAAGATTACTTCACAGCATTGTTTTCCCAAAGTGTCCATGTACTGGACTCTATGCCTCCTGGATATGCGACTACGATCATTACAACTACCGGTAACACGCTGCAGCTCGGCATTTCCGAGAAGCTGGGTGTTTTTGCCGAGTACAATGCCACCATGATTGCGTCTATCATCGTGGCTTTCATTTACAGCTGGCAGCTGTCTCTGGTGACTTTCACTGCCGTCGTCTTCATCACATTCAGTGTCAGCTTGGTGCTTCCTTATATCACCAAGGGACAAACAAATCAGACTAAGGTACAAACCATGGCTTACGACCTGCGTGAGAGTTGCTGACGGATGAGTAGTCAGAATCCATGGCGATGTCTGTTGCTAGCGAAGCTATGAGTGGTATTCGGATGATAGTAGCTTATGGTGCCGAATCGCGCATTGCTAACAAGTACGGAAAGTTCGTTGACGAAGCTAAGAAGCATGCCCAATTTGCTGGCCCATTTATTGCACTTCAGTACGGCTTGGTGGTACGTCAAAATGTGTCGCACGTTTTGGTTACAATATGCTAACGACAAGACGTGAAATCTAGTTCTTCAGCAGTTATGCTGCCTTTGGGTTGGCATTTTGGTACGGCACACGACTTTTGCTCGACGACAAGATCGGCCAGCTAGGAGCCATCATCGTGTAAGTCCCAAAGTCCCAGAACAGAATTAACAAGCGACTTACTGTTATTAGTGTCTTGTTCTCAGTCATGATGATCGTGACTGCAATGGAACGAATCTCCACACCACTTCTTGCAGTTAGCAAAGCGACAGTCGCAGCCTGCGAGTTCTTCACCGTCATCGACGCACCTCGCCCTGATCCTGGCCATTTTACAGACCCAGATGTGTCTGCGACCGACGACATCCTCCTCCAAGACGTTACATTCGCTTATCCAAGCCGACCCCATGTCAAGATCCTCGATAACCTCAACCTACGAATTGAAAGAGGCAAGGTCACTGCGATTGTGGGACCCTCTGGCTCAGGCAAGAGCACAATCGTCGGCCTTGTCGAACGATGGTACAGTCTCAAGGACCAATATGTCATATCCAAGCCAGCCGAAAAACCGGCCAAAGGAGATAACAAGAAGAAAAACAATGACAAGGAGGAGGATCAGCAAGAGCTTCAAGAGCTGTCATTTACAGGAGATGAAACTGGGCCACCTGTTGAACTCAGTGGTAGCATCTCTACGTGTAACCATTCACTTGACGATATCAACATCAAGTGGTGGCGATCCCAGATTGGTCTTGTTCAACAGGAGCCGTTCCTTTTCAACGACACCATCTACAGTAACGTCATCAATGGTCTCATTGGAACCAAGTGGGAGAACGAGTCAGAAGAGAATAAGAGAAAGATGGTACATGAGGCTTGCAAGGAAGCGTTTGCTGACGAGTTCATTGAGAAACTTCCAGAGGTAAGGAGGCCACCACCAATAAGCTATGGCGCCCGTTTACTTGACCCGGGGTGCTGACGGTTCGTTCTCATAAACAGGGCTACAATACAGCCGTCGGTGAAAGTGGCATCAAACTCTCCGGCGGCCAACGCCAACGCATCGCCATCGCCCGCGCCATCATCCGCCGCCCTTCTATCCTCATTCTCGACGAAGCGACAAGCGCAATTGACGTCCGCGGCGAGCGCATCGTCCAGGCCGCTCTCGACAGAGCCTCCAAGAATAGAACAACCATCGTCATCGCCCATCGCCTTTCCACCATCAAGAAGGCTGATAGGATTGTCGTCTTGCGAAAAGGACAAGTTGTGCAGTCAGGCACTCACGAAAGTCTTCTTACTGATCAAGGCGGCCTTTACTATAACCTCGTCAACGCTCAAGCTCTATCTTTGGGAGACACGACGGATCACCATGACGTCCCTATGAAAGACGAGATGCCTTCTTCTATTCATGAGAAGGCTCATACAGAGTCCACGCTCGAAAATAAACCAGAAGAGACTAAACCTAAGAATAAAGGTCTCCTATCAAGCTTCGGTCGATTCTTCTACGAGACCAAGTCCAATTGGTGGATGATGGCTCTAACCCTCTTCTTCTCCGCCTGCGCCGGTGCAGCCGTTCCCTTCCAAGCTTGGCTATTCGCCAAAGTCATCATCGTCTTTGGATACCTCCCGGACGAGTCAAAAGTCAGAAGTGAAAGTTCATTCTGGTCGCTCATGTGGACTGTCCTCGCCATCTCAGCAGGTCTTGCTTATTGCGCTACTTTTTTCTTGTCAACTCGCACTGCTAGCACCATTCGTGCCAAGTACCAGAAGCAGTATTTCCTGTCTATCCTGCATCAGAAGGTTTCGTTCTTTGACCATGATGATCATTCTCAGGGTACCATGGCTGCTCGAAGCGCTGAGGATCCACGTCAGCTTGAGGAGCTCTTAGGGTCCAACATGGCAAGCGTGTTTATCGCTTTATGGACTTTGATGGGCACTATTGCCATCGCACTAGCCTTTGCTTGGAAGCTTGCACTTGTCTCTCTCTGCGTGGTCGTTCCGATACTACTTGGCGCTGGCTATTGGCGGATGAGATATGAGATCAAGTTCGAAGAGATGAACAATGCCGTGTTTGTCGGTAGCTCCAAGTTCGCATCCGAAGCAATTGGTGCGTTCCGTACTGTAGCATCTTTCACTCTCGAAGGTGCTATATGCGATCAATTCCGTACCCTCAACAGCAATCATGTCACGGATGCCTTCAAAAAGGCCCGCTGGGTCAGCTTACTGTATGCCTTCTCCGACAGTGCAACTATTGGATGCCAGGCTATTGTACTATACTACGGTGGCCGCTTGCTCCTGAGGGGAGAGTATGACCTGGAGAGCTTCTTCGTCTGCTTCATGTCTGTCTTGAACGCCGGCGAGACAACTGGTCGTGCGCTCAGCTTTGGCCCTAACGTCGCTCAAGTTCGCGCAGCCGCGAATCGCATCCTTGGTCTGAGGGACAGCCAAGTCAAAGACGGCCCTGAGGCTATTGGAGAAAAGTTTGTATCTCATGGCGACGGTATGAAGATTGAACTAGATGACCTCTACTTTAAGTATCCTACCCGTGACGTGCCTGTCTTCCAGGGACTCAGTCTTACGATTGAGAAGGGCCAGTTTGCTGCTCTCGTTGGAGCATCAGGTAGTGGCAAGAGTAGCATTGTGTCTCTTCTCGAAAGGTCAGCCAGACTCTCTTGCACTCATAATGACCCTACTAACATTTGTGACTGTCAACAGATTCTATGATCCTGATCACGGTCGCATTTTATGTAACGGCCAAGACATTGCCGTCCACGATGTCTACACATACCGTCGCCACCTCTCGTTGGTAGCACAAGAGTCGAGCTTGTTCCAAGGTACAACAAGCAGGTGACACTCACTATTGGATGGCATAGCTGATAATTGCATAGGAACCCTGCGCGAAAACATTCTCCTCGGCGTCAGTGATACCGTTGATGACGTAGCCCTTCATCGAGTCTGCCAAGAAGCATCCATTCATGAATTCATCATGTCCCTTCCAGAAGGATACGAAACCCAGGTCGGTTCACGCGGCGTGACACTCTCGGGCGGGCAGAGGCAGCGCGTCGCTATCGCACGTGCCTTGATGCGTAACCCTGATATCTTACTCCTCGATGAGGCCACCAGTTCGCTAGACTCAGAGAGTGAAAAGTTGGTTCAAGAGGCATTTGAGCGCGCTGGTAAAGGGCGTACTATGGTCGTTGTTGCTCATCGTCTTGCAACGGTGCAAAACGTCGACGTGATCTTTGTTCTTGGTGAGGGCAGGTTACTCGAGAGGGGTAATCATCGTGAACTTCTCGCTCAGCATGGTGTTTACTGGCAAATGGTAAGTTCTCCCTTACCGACTGTGATATACCTGGTCGAGCTGTGTACTAACGTTCTGGGAAACAGTGTCAAAGCCAGGCTTTGGATAAGTAAATTCCTTCATTTAGATATAATAATGTATTAACACTTGTTTTGGTCTTCGGGTCTTATAGCAAGTGTGCTGTCAGATTTTGGATTTGGCTCAGAACAAGCCATCCTCTTTCTAGCTGTAAGATATGGTAAACGGCGTAAACCACGGCACAAGCTCATTTCCGTGTCTTCCTGCAATCTTTTTTTCTAAATTTCAATAACAACTGTCAACTTCCCACAGAATAGAATCCTGGTGCAAGCATCATCAGCATATTGTCCTGTGGCTGGCTGCCTTGGGGGAGGGAATACTCCCGCGCTGACAAATTGATAGGGCTGACAAATGTTGGCCTACCACTAACAAGCGGTAAGACACGCCATGGTTCCCTTATCATTCTATGACATACCCTTGGCGCCGTATTGGCTATTGATCTAAGCCCAGCGATCGATTGATAAGATTGTTTCGTAGTTTGGTTCCGCGGAACCTGATGCTAAAACTTACTCAACATTTCATTCCCATCGCGGGTCAACCTTTCCCTAGTGATTGATAAGATGCTTGATAATGAACATGTTGAGACACCAGAGACCATGCGACTTCACGGTATTTTTGATGTCTATATATAATTGCCAAACGATCCCCTTCGACATTCATTTTCATTCAATTTCACTCCCCCAACTCCAAAGCAGTATACTCATCCAACCCAACAACATCACTTCCGTATATCATCAAGTATGGCCGCCAAGTCTCCCATCGTCCTCATACTCGGATCCGGCCCCAACATTGGCCAGTCAGTCGCCAGAAAGTTTGCTTCCGAAGGCTACAAAGTGGCTATCGCTTCTCGCTCACAAAAGGAGACAGAGAGCACAGATAAGCAGCTCAATATCAAGACCGACTTGACCAAGCCACTTCAAGTCGCAGATGCCTTCAGTAAAGTCAAAAAAACCTTCGGAATTCCAAGTGTCGTTGTGTATAATGGTTAGTTATCTCAACATGGTGTATGTAGCATACTGACCCATTCCAGCCAGCGCCGCAGCGTTTCCTCCAGCTGATGATCCATTGTCTGTGTCTTACACGGACTTCACCAACAATACTGCCATCAACATTCACAGCGCCTTCATCGCAGCTCAACAGGCAGTCTCTGGCTTTGCTCAGCTCCCAGACTCAGCTGCCCGTACATTTATCTACACTGGCAACATCCTCAACGTCACCATTCTTCCCAAGTTTCTTGATGCCGGGGTTGGCAAGTCGGGTGCTGCTCATATGATTTGGGCTGCCTCAGATGCGTACAAGAACCGTGGTTACAAGTAAGTTCTCATGGCTTCAAGTGCAGTATCGATGACTGACTTTATGTAGGTTCTACTACGCTGATGAGCGCAAGCCGGATGGAGCACCCAAGTATCGCGTTGATGGAGACGCGCATGCGTATTTGTATTGGGAGCTATCTCAGGGCAAAGAGCAAGGTCCTTGGATGCAGACTTTTGTGAAGGGAGAGGGGTACAAGAAGTTTGACACCCTCTACACTCCTATTGCGTAGAGTGAGGTTGTTTGGCTTTAGTCATGTACTGCTGAACACACCTCAACAGAAGCTCGGCTCTCAGTATATTTATGCAAATAGTGCTCCGTGGTGGATCGGTCATTTTATTGAGATAATAATTGATTTGTTCCTTTAATGCCTTAAATCAGTCTCCTCCGCGCCATATCCTGATGTCGCTCGTTTATGCGCACATCTGTAGCTTCACCAGAAGCAACCCAATAGCCATTATTGAACCTTGCACCGGGCGTCCCACCTAAGATGTCCTCTTGGACCTATGGCTTCTCTGGAAGACCATACTCGCCACCAAAGAAGCGCTGTAACTGCCAATACCACTAGTTTCTTTACTGCTGACTGCCTATACGTCGAGCTATCTCTCTTTAGAAATATTTAAATGCAGAGAATGAAAATAAAACTACAAAAAGATCTTATATATAATAGGAAGTATAATATATAAAGAAGCTATTTAGGATCTCTAGTAGATATTTAAGTTATATTAGTATATATTTAGGTATAACGTGGTTGATAAGCGAGCCGACCGGACAGGCGAGCCGACCAAAAATCCCTCACCTTACATTATTACTATTTGATTAAATACTATACAACAACCCAATATATCACAACCTTCAAATGAAGCTAGAGTCCTTCTTGCCCTTCAGGCCCTTCACAATGACCCTAAATTAGGTCTCCGACGCGCTGCTACTATATATAAGGTTGGATATGGTACCCTGCGTGACCGAAAGAATGGCATTCAATCGCGAAGTAATACTATCCCGAATTCACGGAGACTATCTGATCTAGAGGAGCAGATAATAGTCCAATTCGTCCTTGACCTAGATTCGCGAGGATTTCCCTCGCGACTGCGTTTTGTGGAAGAAATGGCTAATTCTCTGCTTGCAGACCGCGATGCATCACCTGTTGGCAAGCGCTGGGCTCATAACTTCGTGAAGCGACAACCAGAGCTAAAGATGCGTTTATTTCGGAGATATGACTATCAGAGAGCTAAATGCGAAGATCCGACTATTATTCGCAATTGGTTCAGGCTCGTACAGAACACAATCGCGAAGTACGGTATCCGATCAGATGATATCTGGAACTTTGATGAGACTGGCTTTATGATGGGCCTTAT
>PVQB02000204.1:0-70724 GCA_002980475.2 Fusarium beomiforme
CTCCAACCCCTCCCCTCCCGTCCTAACCTTTGTGACAACATTCGGAATCTACCCGTCCTCCTTCACAATGGGCATGCCCAAGAAGGGCTCTTACCTCAAGAAACTCAGCAACAACAAGGAAGGCATGGAACAAGCTCACCAGTACGGTCGCTCCAAGGGTCTTCTTCTCTACTGGGCGCGCGAACTAGCCGCTCGAGTGTCTGCTCTCCAAGCAAAGGAGAAACTCCCCCGCAAAGTCACCATCAATAGCGCTGATCCAGGATCTGCATGGACGCCTCTTACGAATCCGAACCAGGCGAAGCTTATTCCGAGATTGATCATGAATTTTGGAGCAAGAGATCCGCAGATTTGCGCTACGGCTTTGGTCAATGGTGTTTCCGCGACGGAGGATGCTCATGGAAAGATTATGCAGGATTTCGATACTGCTGAGTAAGTTATCCGTGGAATTTGATATGCCTGATACTGATTGAGATTAGCTATCCGCCCTTCATGGTAAGAAAGAGTGGTCGTGCTGCTCAGGCTCGTGTCTGGGAGGAGACGAGAGAGGAGCTTGAATCCAAGGTCCCTGAAGTCAAGGCCATCTTTGAGATGTTGGACCAGTAAAGTCATTGCCGGAGCTCAGGCGACTGTGATTACGACTGGATGACGCGTCGTAAAGGAAAAGAAAGGGTGATGAAGTTTGAGGTGATAACGTAGTCCGATGGTATAACATTTTCCCAGAGTCTGATAGGCACCACGTGTATGTTCATACAGCCAGACGATGATTTGATGAGCATGGGATATGCATAGTCTTGAGGCAAATGTAAAGTTTAACCTTATTCTGAACGACTGCCGATGATCTTCTGCGCCGCGCGCCAAAACCATGCCGGCAATTCAATCATTTGCTGAAAGACTGCATTATTCGTCGTCGAATACCATTGCTGACGTCTTCATATCATCTGCACACGACAACCTCAATTCACGATGCTGATAACCAGACGGTAAAAGCTTATCGCTATCTAATCTATGCTTATATCAGATACGACAGTCCTAACGGGGCCGATCACGACATGCTTGGCAAAACCCAAATCGTGACACGCGCCAAATAAGCCTCACAAGCTTGCGAGTCATTTCATGCTTTCATCCACACCAAAGCACATAAGGTCACGCGATACGAACTACAATTGAGTGTTTGTAGCGAAATGCCTCACATATCCACAGTTGCCGATTTTCCAAGCGACGTGCGGTATTGGTTCCAGCGGCACAGCCCCGTTCTAACGTTTTGTGATTTTACCCGAGGTGCGAGAATTGAGGGGGAGGCAAATGCATGCGAGAATTGTGTCATTTGTTCGGTGAGCGAAAAGAAACAGACGCTTAAAATAATTGCGGGGAGATGAGCGACGGCAATAAAACTCGACATTGCAATTCCGCTTCGCTGCTGGGGGCTGATGACCACCTTGGTCCATAATTCATTAGAACTCAGGACTCAACAATCTTGCTGATCAAACTGGTCCCAAAGTCAATGCCGAAAACTCTGTTTTGCCAGCGCCATCTACCGAATAAACTTAATTCCCTCCCAAAGAGTTGCAACCGTCAAAGCCTCCAAATTCCACGCGTAAAATGCAACCCAATTAAGCTTTGCCGACGAGGAATCCTTAAAGCTTAGCCCCAAGTCAGACACTGGACCCTGAACTCAGGGGCTTTTTGCAGTCCCCAGCTTTTTCGTGTAGGCCTAGTTCTAGATCCAGAGTGACAGGATCCCTGTTAGGAGAAGCCATTTAGTGCACGTTTTACCAGTCTTGGCTAGATCTGGCGTTCTGGGGACCGGGCCTGCAATTGGCTAGGCCGTAACGAGGCATTGCCCTCGAGATTACGACTCCACCGCCAGGCGATATACGGTAAACGAAAATGGACCCAGCATCGCCCAACAGGCTCGCGTGCAGCGTTTACGCCGCTGAAACTCTGGTCCCCCAAGGAACTCCGTAGGCTAAGGACAAGCCGGTGCTAAACTGGACCCCTAACTCTCCTGACTGGTTTAGACTAATGCCCGTTGTTCGTTAGTCGTTGTAGAAAACATGGGGCGCTTTATTTGCGGCGCAGGCTAGAACGAACAAGCATGAAGCAAGCGTTATTTATCGGGCGGACAGACGCCCAGATTTTTGTTCCCGTCTGGGCTGCACCTGCTTGTCGCTGTCACTACCTGTCAGTCAGTCATGTCCCATCGATAAACACAAACACAAACTGCCTTGGGTGTAACAGCGTTAGGACCGATTGCGTACCTGCACAACGTGATCCTTTCAACAGGATCTCCTCTTCCTTTCTCTTCCTTTCTCTCTTTTTTTGCTGAAATTACGGCTCATCATGGTGTCGTTTCGAAAGATGAGCTCGCTCATCTGCTCCAAATTAGCAAACAGACGATTCGCATTCGCCCTCACGACACTCGCCGTATGCGCCGCCAAAGGCGTCCATCTTCACAACCACCGATCCTCCGTCGCCCCGAAGCGCATGCTCCTATTCTTCTTCTCCTTCTTCACGCAAGACATCCTGCTACTCCTCTTCATCCGCCTGCTCCTCAGCCACTGGGTCCCCAGCTTCCCTGGCAAAATACGAACGATCATCTCCGCGCTTGCATTCTGCTTAATCGCTTATAATGTCGCACTCTGCATTATTTCCGTTTCTTTCTACATCGTCGCTGGATCTGAGATCCACTGGCGCAACATTGGGTTTATTGCTGATCCGTCGGCGCGGGCAATTATCTTTTCTGGCTTCACTGCGTTTTTGGGCGTTTTGTGTCTTTGCGCCTGTTTGAGTGGCGTGCTTCAAACGGCTTGTTATGCGCTTTTTGGATGGGGAGGCGATATTGTTAATTGGCCGATTAACTTTCTCGCAAGGAAGCTTTGCTGCTGTTGTTTTGGACGGAGGAACGCTTATGATCAGTTGTCGCAGCGAGACAACTTGCCGCAGTGGATTGACAGCGACAGCGGGTCGAGTCACGATGAGTTTTCCGAGGACGAGTACAAGGATCGGTCGAGATCATCATTGAAAACACCCCGATATTCATCACGAGCGCTCAAAGGCGATTCACCTTCTCGGGGGTCGAAATGCACCCGGTTTCTACGAATTTTACCGTACCCCATCGTCAGCATTCTTCTAACGGCGCTCTTCACTCTCTCATTCCTACGACCCAAGGATCCTTCTCTCATTTTTCTTTCGTGGACGAGCGGGCTCTTACCATTCGTCGACTTTGCATCAACATCACCATTTCTCGACGATCTCCCCTCTGTTTTGGGCAAAGGCGTGCAGCGAAGCTGGGATGACCGCACGGCCCTTGTCCAGCCCGAGCCTTGG
This sequence comes from Fusarium beomiforme, assembly GCA_002980475.2. Lineage (NCBI taxonomy): Eukaryota > Fungi > Ascomycota > Sordariomycetes > Hypocreales > Nectriaceae > Fusarium > Fusarium beomiforme. Next base: position 3,328 of record PVQB02000204.1, read on the forward strand.
AGCTGGCTTCCCAAGAACGAAGCACCGCGAGGCTTCGAGGATTGGTATGACGAGAAGCCTCACTACAGCGCTGAATCCGATCCTCTCAAGATTTCAAATCTGGATGACCCTCTACGAGAATCGCTTCGTGGGAAGTTGCAGGATATCAACATTCGCCACGTTGTCATGTTCTTTCTTGAAAGCACCAGAAACGATGTTTTTCCCATCAAGAAGGACGGTTTGATGTGGAATCGATTCGCTGATACGTTTCCTGATAAGCAGCTTCCACAAGAAGTTCAGGATAAGCTGGCTAGCTTGACGCCGACGGCAAATTTCATTACGGGCGATTACGATGATGGATTTGAGCACGCCGACAAGCCGAAACGTGGTGGAATTCATTTTACGAATGCGCATACAGCGGGAACATATACTCTCAAGAGCATGACGGGCACAGTATGCGGTATTGCTCCTCTAGTTGGCGACTTCAACCTCGAACACAGCCATCACATTTATCAGCCTTGCCTACCGCACATTTTCGAGGCTATGAACGAAGCAGAAAACAGCGGCATGAAGACGAAGCGCGATGGAAAAGGCACAAAGATGAAATGGAACGACAACATGAATAAGGAAGACAAGTGGAACTCGTACTTTTTCCAAGCTGCGACGCTTGACTACGATAATCAGTACAATTTGATGTCCGCGATGGGATTTCCGCTGAAGAACACCATTGGCAGAGAATATCTCCGCAGTGACAGCGCAAAGCACGGTCCTGTCACATTGCCCAACATCAACGAATTCGCTTTCGAAGAAGATCCGTTAGAGGATTACATAACCGATATTTTCGAAGACGCGACCAAGGCCAAGAGTCGCGTGTTTTTGACTCATCTCACGAGTACAAGCCATCATCGATTCCACATGCCCAAGACGGAAACGTACACGCCTTTGGCAAAGGGTCTCGACATGATGTCTCGGTACGTCAACACGATTGGCTACGACGACAGATGGATCCGAAGGGTCCTCGACGTCCTCGACAAGCAAGGTGTAGCGAACGAAACGCTGGTTATTTTTCAAGGCGATCACGGTACTTCTCTTCCAGAAAACGACTACGCTTCGCCGTATTACAACCCCAATATCGGCGTCGACCACGTTCCTTTGATTCTCTCTCACCCGCAATTACCGCCCTTTGATGTAGATGATGCGGTTCACTCAACTCAAGTCCTCCCCACGATTCTCGACATCCTTCTCGAAACAGGCTCTCTCAGCCCAACGTCCCGCAAAGCAGCAACTGACTTAATACGGAACTACGAAGGCCAATCTCTTCTTCGTCCTTTACGCACGAATAACACCAGCAGCGGTCAGGGACAATGGCAATTCACGGTCACAAACCCGGGGCGCGCGATGCTGACCGTTCGCGACGCACGGTACCCTAGCCGACATCTCGTCGTGCCGGTGATAGAGAACGTGGACTGGAGATTATCGGATCTAGAGAAGGATCCGCACGAGCATGATTCAGTGCAGGCGTTGGATTTCACAGAGTTCGTGAAGAGTGTGGAGAGCAGGTTTGGAAGGGATGTTGCGGAGTGGGCGGAGGAAGGGGCTTTTGTTACGAGATGGTTTGTCAAGGAGAATAGCAGGCGTTGGCGTTTTGATCACCAGGGGTGATGTCATGAAACATATGTGATGACCTAGATATTTTTAATTCATGCGTTGACTTTCTTCAAAATTGGTCTTGATAACTATGAGCCGATTATCTTGTTCCGCCTGTGGACTGATTCCGAGGCTGTTAAAACCTCGCCAGAACCTCAGCATCACTCTCCTGCCATGGATGAATATATTCAATCGCCTTAATCAACTTGCGATGCTCATCAGATCGCGGCAAGATGACTGTCTCGAAGGGCTTCGGATGACTAACAACACCAGACATAAACTCCGCCTTGGGCATCTCAACTCCAGCTTTTGCTCCAATGCTGAACACTGCAAGTGTCTGCGCTATGTTGAGAAATAGCGTTTTCTCCGACATCTGCTGCGCCGGACAGATCCTTCGGCCAAAGCCAAAGACGAAACGACCTGGGTCTGTCTCAGCACGCGGACCAAGAAAGCGCTCTGGTATGAAGGTCATTGGATCGTGATACAGTGTTGCGTCGTGACAGATTTGCCTATTCAATATGTCAATCATTAGCCCGAGGATATAAAATGACTTGGAGCCGCACCAGATATTCGGAAGTATCATTGCGCCTTTGGGAATAAGATAGCCTTCGATAACATCGTCTTGAGAAGTTGTATGGGGAAGACCCATCGGCCCGACAGGATGCCAGCGCAGAACTTCTTTCACGAGGGCATTCAGATATGGCAGATTCGGTCGATCTGAGAGAGTTGGTAGACGGCACGTCCCGATAACCTGATCAAGCTCGTGTTGGGCCTCCTTCTGGGCTTCAGGAAACAAAGTCATCGCCAGAAAGAAAGTCGTGATTGCAGATACGGTCTGTTCAAATGTCAGTGAGTTTCTTCGGCCGAGGAGCTACGTACTGTATCGGCTCCAGCAGCGTACAGTGATGCCGCCAGCCATTTGTTCTCGGAAGCTTCTTCAGCTGTCAAGTTGTTCTGCTTTAATTGAGACAGAAAAGACGTGTTGTCTTTACCCTCTGCCATTTGCTGCTTGACGAAAGCCGCGGGTTCTTCAACTGAGCTCTCGAGGTTGGACCGCCATTGTTTCGCTGTAGTCTTGAAGCCAGCACCGGGAACCCAGCCGGGGACGTATTTCACTGTAAGTTCAGTCAGGTCCTGCACCGAATGGCCATTGGGTATTGCTTACGCAAAGGAATGAGATCGACCATGAAAGCTCCAGGCTTTGCAGCGATACCAAACTCATCGACAACCTTGCGTACCGTATTGAGGAGAGGATCAGCCTTAAACTGCTCCGCGGTGTAGCCATAAACAACTTTCAGTATGACTGAGCCAGCTTGCCTAAAATGATGTCAGCGTCGACCTCAGTCAAAAACAAAACGTTTCGAGATACTTCTGGATATGATCGACCAGGTGATTCGGATCCCTGAGGAGATGCAGCAGAAAATGTCCCGCTTCAGCTTCCTGGATAGCATCGTTTGACTTGATGCTAGCCTCTGACTTGAGGCATAAATGAGCTTTTTTACGATGACTCCCAAGTTGATCATTGTAAGGCAAAAAGCTCAAAGTTTTGTCCCATCCTACCCTTCGCACTACGAGTAAGCGGCTACATGGAGATATGGTAGACAAAACATACATCTCACCGGCAAAAGTCATCTTTGACCTGCTAGAATGCTTGGCGGACCTGTCATTAAGGATGATTTGAGCTAGCTTCGCATCGTTGATGATAATCAAGGTTTGACCAAAGACTGTAACTGAACTGATGTTCCCTGGCGCGCTCATAATCAATACTTGAGAACCACGTGAAAATGATTAGTCATACCATATAGCTCCTTATGTTTGGCCCAGTGACGGGCTTCGAATTCGCCGGCTCGTGGAAGATCTAGTGCGTTGCCGATGAGAGGGAGACCTCGGGGTCCAGGAGGTAGCGGACTATTCCCTTTGGCGAGAAGGTTTGTCACGCAGATATATACGAGAACTGTGAGACTGGCGTAGACTACTAGCGATGTGGATGATTCCATGGTTACAGATTGTCAAAAGTTTGTTAGCAGAGGGATTATTCGCAATAAAGCTGGCGAAAGCCTCGATGCCATAACCCATTCTTAAGTACACAGCACCGAGCTGGGAAGAATGTTTGTCTTTGGTCTTACCATTCAAGGTCTGCTGAACAGCCTGAACAGAGCCAACTTACACCATCAAACCAATGATACCATCAATGGATACAACTCCCTCTACTCGGTCACCGTGGAATTTCTGTTCGAATGGACGATAATTCGTGGTAACATGCGCCAAGCCGCCTCTGCAGACAAACACTTCCACCAACATCACGCTAGCATCTGATTGTGTTACATGAAGCCAGCACTAGTGATTTCGACCAACAAACTGGCTTGGCGTATAAGCTCTGACTGGTCATGCCCACGCGTTACGCTCAGACTTGCAGAATAAGTGAGGGTTTTATCTTGCGGTACGTTGAAATGGCTTTGATTGTTTGACTGAGCGGATGACCATGTCTGCGATCCGAATGGCGGATTGGAGAAGTGGCTTGACGATTAGAATCCGCGTTGCGGGTGTAAGGAAATGTCTGGGCTTGAGGTACGATTAGCTTTCCTTCTTTGACCTAGTTTATCTGTCCTGGATCTTTGAGTGAACATTTTGTTCATACATTTGTGACATTCCCAGATCTTTTGTATCCGCCATATAAGCCACCTGTCCCGGTCGGAGGCCGGCACATGTTCCAAGCCGGGCTAGATGAGCGCTTGACCTTTCACAAGAGCTCAAGTCTCTTCTACCTAGCAACTTTATATAAATCACAATCATTCCGATGAATATGATGACGTTCTGTCAATGTGGACAGCGTCAGTCAAGAGTCGTACCTGAAATAACCAGATATGCGGTTATTACACCTGGCCAACCTCTGATAAATATTTAGACCAGGCCAAACGACAACAACTACGATGTTTAATGTACGTGGAGTCAGCCGGAGCATTTACTACAAAGAATTCATTACTGCTACCCTCCACTTCCAACCTTGACAACAGATCAAGACTACTGAAACTCTTGATCAGTAATAGACAGCTCAACCGATCTTGCATCCCGAAGTCGCCGGCTGAGGCGCATGGACATGTCCACAAGCCGCAAGAACCTCATGCGCACCAGGCTCCTCATCGTCCTTATGCTCATGCTCCTTGACTTTCTGCTTCCAACTCTCATGGCATACACAGACAGGCGTAGCGAACGACCCGCCAATGTGACTGGGTCCATTTGGCTGATAGAATGGCTGGATGTCATCAGGGACTTTGAAGACCTTGAGAGCCGCCCAGTCATTGGTGCTGTAGTCTGACACTCCATATCCATCGAAGCGCATTTTCCAAGCTGTGAAGAGTTAGTAACTAAAAGATATGAGGAGGAGGAGGAGGGAGTCTTACTAGTTGGGAAAGGAACCATCTCGTCCCACTCAGGAGTAAGATACGTAGCTGTAGCAGGCTTCCTAATCTGCGACGGAAAGATCGCATCAACCTCTTCATCCGTCAGACCATTTGTTTCTTTAGCCTCTTTGACCTTGAGCTCAATCTCCTTGAGCCGCATGGGCGCCATGTAATTGGCATATCCTACACAAGAAGCATCAATGGAAATCTTCTTCGACACGCCTTGGGTATCGTGTCCACGACGAAGGTTCTGCAATTGTGCGAGGACCTTTATCATTGTCACGAGACCTGTTGCGGCGACGTGCTTGGGATGATATTCGCTGAATGCTTCTGCGAAGCTGGAGCAGTAGTTTAGTTCCTCACGCTCGTCGGGTGTTTCTTGGTTGTTTCTCTGCTCTGCCCTGTTCTGTTGTCACCGTTAGCATGTGCGCTGGTGAACGGGCGGTTATACCTACGATGTCACAAACGACAGTTGCACCCTTGGGAACTTTGATCCTCTCGGCTACTTCCACAACAGGCTTGTCGCTCGTGCGTCTATGAGCCTGGATCATAGTATCCTGTGAAGCCTTGCGAATGACGGGCAGTCGAACACTCCATCGCTGAACCTTAAGCACGATAGCCTGAATACGTTCGTTGGACTTGGTGTCATTGTTGAAAGCGAGTTTCTGGACTTCGAGCCAAAGAGACTTGATCTCTTGTTGTCTGGGGCTGGGCTTCTCAGCGTAAAGGCTGTTGAAGAAGGACTCCATGACCGAAGTGAACTAGACTTATTAGCAAAGATTTTAGAACAGGGAGATGAGAACTGACCGCCAAAACAACATTATAAGCACTATCCAACCCAGTCAAGAGAAGAATAGCAGCCGCCTTACCAGTATCATACTCCCTCTCAATAATCTCCGTTGCAACACGGTATCCCAACGCCTCCATAAAATTCTCCTTCTTCCTGGTAATAGCACCAAAAACACTCCCAACCCATCTCGTCATCCTCCAACGCCCCGCCTCCTTAATATTCCCTTCCTGAGCCAACTTGAGCAAAAAGCTCATGGAATCTCTAAAATCCTTTCTCCGTTTTAAAAGCTTCGTCTCATCGGCGTTGTATGATAGAAACACTTGGCAGTTATTGATGTGCTGGTAGACTTCGTTCTCGGAGTATGGGGCACTCGAGTTGGTGTCGCTGCGTAGAAGATGTCCGAAACCGAGAAAGTCGGCGACGTAGCGTGTGACGACGGGTATGGCGAAGTCGCGGACGATGTCGAGTTGGTAGATTCCTCTTTCCAGGGTTACGACTTCGCGTTTGATGATGTTGCGGGAAATTTCGATGAGGTATGACATGACGTGCTTGTGGTCAACGGCTGAGTGTGACACAGCCGCTTCTTGAGATACACCATTTTGGGCGGGGTTATTATTCTGGCCAGGCGCCAAAACATCGTGAATCTCCTTTGGAAGATCCGAAATCCTAGTTCGGGCAGGATGAACCAGAATGTCTGTTGTGTCCTCAAGGATAAGCTTGATATCCTCCCTATTTGTGAGATAAATCGTCTTGCTAGGTCTTTGAGGATCAGACTGAGCAGTGTGATACTTGGTCTTAGTCATTTCGCCTCGTGAGTTCTTCTCAGCCTTTCGCAAAGACTCGATCTTCATACTAAACTCCTTGTCGTAGCCTTGCTGCTTTGCAAGTTCGGCGTTCTTCTCGGCGGTGTAGAAGGGATGGAAGAAGCGGATTGAGTCGTAGGGATACCACTCTGGGAATGCGCGTTGAAGAAGACGATGGAACATGGAGCTCTTGAGGACGTCGCTGTCCGGGGTGACTTCTTTCATACCCCAGTTGGTCAAGGAGTTGGTGTTCCAGTCCTGTTGTCGTTAGTAGAAGGTGCTTCAACTGGCAGGTGTACTTACGACCGTGTAGAAGCGATCGGACCGAACGAGGGTGATGGCATCGGAGAAGATAGCGGCCCATAGAGCAGAATCGAGATCACTTGGGCCGGGATCTGCGTTGAGTTGGCCATTGGCTTGGTTCGTCTCGCAGAAGACACCAGGATAAAGCTCGACCTTGTCGGGATGCTCGTACAAGTCTCTCAGGGCGTTCTGAACCTTCTCGTTGGGGGTGATGGACTCGAAGGTCTCGTGGCGCTTCATTCCGAAGAAGTCGCGGAAGTCATTAAGCGTGCCGATTTCCCTGGTCACTCGTCAGCTTGGTGATCGCAGCGTTAGACGAAGATACTTGCCACTTGCGAGCTTGCATGATGCCGAGGATCTCAACTGCTCGCAGACATCGGGGGACGTTGACAGGACCAAAGTTGGCTAAAAAAAAGTCAGCATGATACGCAATCAGCTAAAGACAACACTTACCGATAGGATCGTCCATAGCGCTAGTAAGCTCATCAACCATAGCTTTATCATCAAACAATCCCGTAAACTCATTCCTCTTGAACGGCTTAAAGTCCGGATGTCCATCCTTCATGAGTCCAAATTCCTGCTGCCAGGGTTCGGGCTTGGGAAACAAGCTCGCCTTTGCCTTGGACTTTTGCATGAGTCCCATGAACTGCGGAAGATTAAGGTCTTTGGGATTCCAGTTATCATCCTTCTCGAAAAGCTCTTTCATAAAGGTTTCGGCATATCGTTCGTCTTTCATGGAGATGGCGCAGTGGAATCGGTAGAGCAGGTTGAATTCTACGGTTACTTGGTTGCCGAGGCCGCGGGAGACGTTCTTGTGGTTCTTCATTTCGACGCGGGGGTCTGAAGGTGTTAGTGGGTGACTAGATTGAGGAAAGGAGGGCAGGGGACATACCGAGGGTGAAATTGGTGTCGAAATTGTGGAAGCCCATGAGGGCGCGGAGATAATCGTGGATTGAAATCTGGATGTACATGCCGCAGGTGATCCTGGGTAGCGAGTGTCAGAGACTGGAACCAGTCAAGGGACAGGGCAGACTTACAGTCGCGCGGTCTGGAAGAGATCCTCATCAAGCTTATCCCAAGCGGCAGCATGCGCCTTCAGAAACTCGTCAAGGACAGCTTCGGGATTGATGTTCTTCAACCTCTTATCACCAACATCCTCATGATCATCTTTACCCATAACCTCAACACAAAGATCCTTCATCTTCTGCTTCTGCTCCACCAACCCATCCTCGATACCCTTGAGGATTCTCTGCTTCAAAAACTCAGTTAGATCACTAAACTCAGACTCAGGATCGACCTTCTCGTTTCCAAGACCAGCTGACTGACGGCGCTTCCACTCATTGTGATACATATCAACTATAGTCTGAAACTCGGGATCAGGCTTCTTAGGGTTGGGCCTGACGAATTCTTTGGCAGCTGATGCAAGAGGTGCAAGCAGGAATTTAGCAGGCACTGAAAAACGGCCATTTTCGTTGATGCGACGCAGTTGAGTAGCCACGTAATTGTGGTAGCGGTTGTACATGACGAGATAGATACACACGCCGGGAGGTTGACGCAAGAGTCGATCCTCAGCGAAAGTGTCTGGTTTGAGGAGACCAAGCTTGTACTTATCGTCGCGGATCTTGCGCTGCATTTCTTCCGTGAAGCCGTACAGGGGTGAAAGATCGAGGTACGAAGACGAGTCAGAAATGTTTTTGTCATTATCATTCGTCCGGAAAATATCATGGATGATGATAGTGGCGTGGTATATCAGCATGCTCGACAGACCAGAAGTACTAGGTCGACCTTTGCCATCAGGCCCCGGATCTTCACGCGCCATGAGACGATCGAAAAGATCAGCCGGGTCAGGCAAGGCTCCTAAGGGGTGAGTTTTGCTCGGAACAGTCTTGGCGTAAGGTGCACCAGCTTGTCCAAGCTGAGGATGCATGGCGCTGTTGAATTTACCATCTGCAGTACGGTACTTGAAGGCATCGCCGAGGTACGTCACCGGGGGATGGAGCATGCGCTCATACTTGTTCTTGACTTCGGTTTCGATGAATTTGGCGCGGAGAAGACTGTCGTTGGAGACGGATCCGACGAGTTGGGCGAGGTTGGTTTTCTGTCATCGTGAGCAGAGAGTGAAATGAAGGGAGGGGGGCTTACGTCGAGAGATCGAGTTTGGATGTACTTGATAAGAACGGTCTTGATGGCGGGGATATTCTTGAAGGTGAGGATGCTTCGGAGGTCACTCCACCATTTGACCTGGGGCCGAAATTTGTCCTGTGACGTGTAAGCAGGGAGGGACCAACGCCAATTGATCGACTCACTCCAATGAGAGCATCGCCATGAAAGCCAGAGAGATACTTGGCTTCTTTCAGTTGCTTGTTCAGTTCGTTGATCTCCTTATCCCACTGGGTACTGGTAGTCCCATTGACTAGGCGTTCAGTGCTCAAAGACATTTCAAGAGATAAAAGAATTGTCAAATTACGGATCTGAGAGCGTGCAGAATGAAGCGTCCGACTGGGACTGATGCATTCTTTATTGGATGAGAGCTCAGACAGCTTGAGCTTTGATCGCTTTTACCCAGAACATCATTCGTCAAAGCTCATATTATGTCTCAGCCATTACTGCACATCTTTGCAAGCTCACGTCAACATGCAGCACAAGGGAGACCGTCAGCTCTCGAAATTCAAGATGTGCAAGCCACAAAGGCAACATCGGGTTATGTCTCTGACTATCACGCTAGACTAGGAATTTCAGCGCAGTCTCAAAAGACCAATTAGGAAAGGATGTGAAACATATGACAGGCTGGATTGGAAATGACCCGTGGGCTGTTGGAACCGGGTGCACGGCTCGGGCCTCCCCCGGTTCGTGGACCAGCCTCTATCACGTACTTACGACGTCGTGATGCGTTTTCACATGCCAATTGGTGCATGCTATCCGCAAAAGATAGGAATTGAATTTGCTAGACTGCTGATAATCGCGACAATTCCTCTTTTTCCCGTGAAGCGGGGAAACTTGTCTCAGTCTGCATGTCATGGTTGGATATGCCAAGCGGCCTGGGGTTCAGCTGAGATGCAGTGCGACATGCTCATGGGAGATTGGCAAGACTATTGGAGAATGTGCATTAGAACATGCGCTGTAGGTGTTTCTGAACCAATTATTTTTGGGAATTGCATTTGAGAATGTGATAACTCATACGCTGACTCCAATTTTGGGACACCGACTGATTGCAAAGACATTATGGCTTTGAGGATGCATACCAGGCCGATAACACTTGTCTTGCTCACTAAAACTATCCACACTCTTGTGTGGAGTGTTGCATATCTTGATTTATGGATGGATAACAATATTATGCACATACCGTGCGGGCTTTCCCCATAGTGTCAGTAGCACTGTATTTTCCAAGACTGTAGCCGGAGTTTCCAGTTTAGGCGTGGTGACCAAATTGATCACGGCACGGAGGAGCACATCGCAATGTCAGCCATTGGTGGGATTACATCCTCCGTTGACGATCCTCCGCATTCTCTTGCAAATACTCCTGATGGTATAAATAAAATCTTTATTGATCTTTAATACCGTTGCTATACGGAGAAAGCTCCATATCAGTCGTGGCAGCAATTTCTTGCTGCTGCTATATCAACTTCGGCATTGCGCGCAGTTAGTTCAAAGCAAGACTATAAGCCCATTTCCCTACAAAAAAGAGGGTTTGTTTCTATTCTTGTTCGATGTATCGTCTTAATCCCACCAGAGGTCAGGTAACAGACCTGTTAAGTTCGGACCTAGCGCTTCGCAGGTCCGGTTTCCGACATCGTCCAAGTGCCGTTGGTCCCGCTCCAGGCCTCGCTCTTAACGTTACGCGAATGACTTCAATCTTTCCATATGAGCACGGTTGGCTTCGCTGTCTTTCACATACGACCATAGCCCTTAGAGAATACGGGATCCCGTCTGCTCTCCCATAGTCAAGCTGAGGAGCGCTTGAGTAGTAGTTGGGTCGGTGACGACCAGCGAATGCCGAGTGTTGTATGTTCTTTTTGTCATTTTTGCGATTTTTACTGCCGTTCTGTTCTTTGATCAGTGTATTGTTCACGTAATATGATTTCTAGTGTGGGGTTTTCTGATGGTGCTGAGATGACCTAGTAGGACTACACCCAGCTTTAAAGACGAAAGAAGTCGTCGTCCAATTCTTCGATATGGTAATTACTTGCATGTGAATTACTTGGGTTCGTGCCGAAGTTCCGAAAGAATTAGCGTGACCCCAAGCAAGCACGAGGCACAATATCATAACTTGCCCTTGTTGGACAGACGGCGGTAGATGACGGGCCGAGTCTGGCAGTCTCATCTGAACATGCCACCACTACTCATCCAGTGAGGCACAAACCACAATTGGTAGGTGGAAAATCTCCAAGTGCCGTAGATTAATGAATAAAAGTCTCGCAATCCATTCAATTTTGAGCACGTTCGGGAGCGTGCTCCATACCCCTGCTTTGTGCCTGTTTCGTCACGGAGCCTTGATATCCGAAACACTGTAAATGACCACAGGACCAATTATCACGTCACCTCAAGATGCCTCGTATAAAAGATACCTATAATTCATCAAGTATGAGCTTCAATCTCGTCACGAACAACGTCATTCGTTATCTATCGACTTCAGCATGAAGTTGCTTTCTCTTCTCGTTGCTTCGGCCAGCATTGCTGAAGCTGCGCTCAAGTGGCAGAATGTCCGTTTCGGTGGCGGAGGCGGCTTCGTTCCTGGCATTGAGTTCCATCCTACTGCAAAGGGCGTTGCTTATGCTCGAACTGATATCGGTGGACTGTATCGTCTCAATGCGGATGATTCTTGGACGCCGCTGACTGATAACACGGGCGTTGATGCGACATGGTATGCTATAGACTTCTATCCCATAGCTTACAGAACAAATAACTTACTATTATGTAGGAGTCGATGGGGTATTGATGCTTTGGCTCTCGACCCAAACAATCCGAACAAGGTACTCACTGCTGCCGGGCTGTACACCAACAGCTGGTAAGTCGCCTATAGTAGAAAGCCCCAAGGATGAAATTAGTCTAAAATTATTCTAGGGACCCCAACAAGGGAGCCATCGGCATCAGCAATGATAAGGGCGCAACATGGTCCTTCACCGAACTCCCCTTCAAGGTCGGCGGGAACATGCCCGGTCGCGGCATGGGCGAACGTCTCGCCGTCGACCCCAAAAACTCCAACATCATCTACTTCGGAGCCCGAAGCGGAAATGGTCTATGGAAGAGCACAGACGGCGGTAAGAGCTTCTCCAAAGTCACTTCCTTCACCAACGTCGGCACATACGTCGCCGATCCGAGTGATAGCTCTGGATACAACAGTGACATCCAAGGTCTTGCGTTCGTCACTTTTGACTCAACTTCTTCTCTCATCAATGGCGCTACGTCGAGAATCTTTGTTGGCGTCGCTGATACACAGACTGCTTCTGTGTATGTGACTACTGATGCGGGTAAGACTTGGAAGCCTGTTGATGGCCAGCCCAAGAAGTACCTCCCGCACAAAGGTCAATTTTCAGCCAAGGAAAAGGCTCTTTACCTTTCGTACAGTAACGGCAGTGGGCCTTATGATGGTACTGCTGGTGCTGTGTACCGCTACGACGTTGCCGCCAACACTTGGAAGGACATCACACCGCCTGGAGATATCTACTTTGGCTTCGGTGGTGTTGCACTCGATCGTCAAAAGCCCGGTACTCTTGTCGTAGCATCGCTCAACTCGTGGTACCCCGATGCACAGTTCTTCAGATCCACCGACTCTGGCAAAACTTGGTCTACACTCTGGAACTACAACGCTCAGGGCACCCTTGACTTTCACTATAGTATCTCTGCGTCTAAAGCTCCTTGGATCTACAAGGACTTTATCTCCACTGACACCAAGAAACTGGGCTGGATGGTTGAAGCTGTTGCTATCGATCCCTTTGACAGCAACCATTGGCTTTACGGCACCGGCTTGACACTCTATGGAGGACATGATCTTACAAAGTGGGATACAGTCCACAACATAACCATTGAGTCTCTCGCCGATGGTATCGAGGAAACCGCCGTTCTAGACGTCAAGTCCGCCCCCGGTGGAAGCGAGCTTCTCGCTGCTGTCGGTGATGTCAGTGGTTTCACATTCGCTAGCAAAGGCACCCTTGGCACATCACCCCAATCAGCCTGGGACAACCCCATGTTCACCACCACAAGCAGCGTTGACTATGCTGGCAATAAGGTTGGCAACGTTGTTCGAGCTGGAAACAGTGATAGCAACCCTCAAGTCGCACTATCTACCGATGGTGGGAAATCCTGGAAGGTCCATGGTGCCGCTGAGCAAGGACCCAAAGGAGGTTCTATTGCTTACTCGGCGGATGGAGATACTATCCTCTGGTCACCTGATAACAGAAATGTTTTAAGATCATCAAAAGAGGGAAGCTTCGCGTCCGTTTCTAGTCTTCCTAATGGTGCTCTTGTTGCGAGCGACAAGCAAGATAACGACTACTTCTATGGTGCATCGGGATCAAAGTTCTACGTTTCCAATGACACAGCCTCCAGCTTCTCTACCGGAGGATCGCTTGACTCCGCGAACTCAGTCAAGGACATCGCCGCTCACCCTACCAAGGCCGGAGAAGTCTGGGTATCAACCGACGCTGGTATCTTCCGCAGCACGGACTACGGCAGCTCGTTCTCTAAGATTTCAGGTCTTAGCAGGACTGAACAGATTGCTCTTGGTAAGGGTTCTGGAAGTAATTGGAATGTGTATGCCTTTGGAACAGGTTCTGCTGGACGCAAGCTGTATGGTAGCTCTGACCTGGGCAAGACTTGGACGGATCTTCAGGGCGCCATGGGTTTTGGCGCTGCTGACAATGGTAAGCTTGCTGGTAGTGGAAATGAAGCGGGGTTGGTGTATGTTGGTACCAATGGTCGTGGTGTTTTCTGGGGGCAGGGAACTATTTGAGGGGGGTTCATCTAGTCTAGTATCTCACTTTAAGAATTTGTACTCAATCTCCAAGTAGTCCTTTCCATTGTGCTACTTCTTTAACATTGTCGAAGTGCATTCCCATTGCATCTTCATCCCCAATCTCAAACCCGTTCGATCTCAGCTGCCTTGATCTTTGCTCCGTCACGCTCGTCCAAAGAACGAGCCATGATTCCCTGGATGTAGTTCTCTCGAGCACGAGACGCTAGGATGGATACGTCGGGTCCAAATAACATATCCATATCTTCCAATTGCACGCCTTTGGTCTCTGGAATGAAGAGCCATGCGAACAATATTGCGAGCACTGTACAAGTTCCGAAGAAGAGGAAGGTCCCGTATGTGATACTATACTGTTAGTACATTACTGTAACTGTGGGTGGAGCGTCCACCTACCCAATGACCATATGTGGTAAGCTGTAAACGACAATGAACTGAGTCACCCACTGAACACAAATACAGAATGACATTCCAAGTGTTCGGACTCGATTAGGAATGATTTCTGATGTGAACAGCCATGGGATCCCATTCCAACTCATACCATAAAACAAGGCATAGATGTATACCATAGCAACAGCCGTTTTGGCGCCGGCATCCATGGGCGGGATCTTGTCAAATGAGCCTGACACCTTGGAGTAGCCCGCGAGGTAGAACATGGCGATGCCAGAGCCAACGCCGCCAATGAGAAGCAGTGGTCTTCTTCCTAGTCTATCCACCAGAAACGCGGCGTAGAGCATGGTGGCGGCCATCTTGACGATACCAAATATTCCAGTCGCGAGCAAGCCGACAGATGTACCAGTGAATCCAATAGACTTGAAGATGGTTGGCGAGTAGTAGTTAATAGCGTTGATACTGACTTGGTTAGTCTCCGTCCGCTCAGATGATGTGGGTTGCATCTTGTACTACTTACCCTGTGAAATTCTGGAAAGAGACCAATCCGCAAGACAGAACAATTCTACCTCGAACGCCAGGCTGAAAGAGCTCTGAAAAGATCTGACGCCAATTTCCTCTCTGGCCAGTTGAAGACACTTCATGTTCAATCGCGACCTCGATCATGGACATCTCCCTGTCGATATATGCATGATCCTCCGGAAGATTACGCACCCAACTCAGGTTCTTTCTTGCATCCTGGAGCTTACCCTTTGAAACCAGCCATCGAGGAGACTCAATCATGGGCAACATAAAGATGACCAACAGCCCAGCTGGCACAAATTGAATCGCGACGGGGATGTGCCATTGCATGTTCCCTTCAGGGCTAATATTCTTGTTCACGCCATAATTGACCCAGAATCCGCAGACCAAAGCAGCTTGCAACATGACTTCAAACGTACCGACAAGTCTTCCACGGATCAAGGCCGGTGAGCACTCCGAGACATAGATAGGGAGGATCATAGCACTAGACCCGACGCCCCAGCCCGTCAGCGCTCGACCGACATACAAACAGTCAAGACGACCGATCATCTGGAGAGCAGCGCCAATGGAAAAGATGACAGCGGCTAGAATGAGGGTTGGTCGACGTCCGAAGCGTTCGGCGACGAGGAAGCTTGAGGCGCATCCGAAGAAAGCGCCGCCTTGGAAGGTAGATACGATGTTGGATGATAGGTTTGCTTTTGAGGCGGCGCTGGCTGTGTCTAGACCGTAGGTTCTTTGGAAGGAGGGGAGGCTTAAGGTGCCGCCGATGAAGGCACTGTCATAGCCGTACATTGCCGCTACCCGTGTTAGCATTGGTCATATAAGTTGAGGAAGACGTGCGTACAGGCCCATGATGCAGAAATGGCGAGGAGATAGGGTCGGAAGCCGTAGATCTCGCGGGGAATGTCTTCCCCTTCGAGGGAGGACTCTCTGACTGCCAGAAGGTTGCGCATGATATTCTATCAGATAGGCTCAATTGTCCGTATCTAGTATATCCAGAGTGCGACTTGTTCTCCGTTTAAGTAAGCGACGAAAAACAAAATTCCTGATCCTTCTGTCATGCACGACCCGAGGCTTTGGCACGCGACGCTACATGGTGCGGCTTATTTCCGCGAAACATTCATCCGCCCCTGCATTATCTCCGCACTATCTCATCACTCTCCCCAGAAACTTGTGTCTTGGCATACTCTAGCTAAGCTTGGAATGGGATGAACGCGGGGGAAACTGGGGTAATTGATTGGCATCAACACGCTGATTGGAATTGCTACGATGATTTGGGTAAATACTCTTCCAAGCGAAGCTTTTTTGATGCTTTGGGAAATCATATCCTTTCAGCTTTTTAGTCGTATTTGTAGTCTATGTTCTGTGACTCAGTCGGTTCGCTGACAGAGAATCCGGATGTTTAACCTGATTCCCAACATTCTCTACTTAGTCACCTTTTCTAACAAGTATCAAAATCAATATGACAGCAACGAAACTACCTGCTTTCGATGATCTGCCGTTGGATAAGAATGGCCCTCCAGGCAACGCTTGGGGTCTCTGGGGGCCCAACGATCAACTCGGTAGGCTCAACTTGCTTACGCCAGAGACAGTCCGCGCTGCAGCCGGTGAGATAAGGGAGGGTATCAGAATATCGTTAGACTGGCCGCTTGACAAACTGTCTCACCCGCCTTTTGGGCGACAGGCGCTGGAACATCACATTCTCAATAAGGCACCGATGACGATGAATGACGACGTGGTCACGCTCAATACGCAGAGTAGTACGCAGTGGGATGGTTTCAGACACTATGGTAAGCATCAGTTCAGTGGTATAGAATGTCTTCCTGATAATTTGTTAGGATACCAAAGAACTGGGCAATTCTACATGGGTCATAAACAAGAGGACTTTCGCCCGGGGTCAAAGACTTTGGGGATTGACGGTAAAGCCTCGCCACTCTCAATCTTTCAGATTTACTGACTTTATTATCGCAGGTTACTCCAACAGTGGTGGGATAATCGGCCGTGGTGTCCTCATAGACTGGTACTCATGGTCCCAACGCAACAACATCTCACTGTCCCCCTTCCAAACCAATGCTGTCGAAATGTCTCATATCCACTCCATAATCGCTGAAAATAACCTCTCTTTCCGCCAAGGCGACATCCTCTTTATCCGCGTCGGCTTCACAGCGCACTACAACGCTCTGACCCTAGAACAACAACGAGACTTCCCCAACCGTCAGCCAGGAGGTCTCTTAGGACTCGAAGCTACACAAGAATCCCTTCGGTGGATTTGGGAATCAGGTTTCGCGGCGATTGCCTCTGACGCAGCTGGTTTCGAAAGGGGCCCTGCGACGGGGGAGTATAATCATCCTGATGTTAGTGTTCATCAGTGGGCGCTGGCGGGTTGGGGGATGCCGATTGGTGAGCTTTTTGATCTGGAGGAGTTGGCGGAGAGGTGTGCGGAGAGAAAGCGTTGGACATTCTTCTTGACAAGTGTTCCTCTCAAGGTAAGTCTTGTATAATCATAGCTGAAACAAATGGCTGATTGAGCCTAGGTACCCGGCGGTGTTGCCAGCCCAGGAAATGCAGTAGCAATATTATAAAGGAGGAAGTCTGAGGCTTGTACTATTAAAGTTGCGGGCCTTCGCCTTTGGAGACTTAGGGCCAATCGACATGGTTTTGCTGTAGATATCTAACCATATTCAAGTGGGCGACATCTACGTCCACTTGCCATAGATCCTCAAATACCAGAATCACCCTCAAAGAAATCTGCCTGTCCATCCTGCCACGTCTTCCAATCCCTACAAACCCTCTCCGCCTCGTTCATATTCGGCGACCCAACCGGGAAAAGTCTATTGGCATCTGATTGTCTCTCTAAGACCTGCATCGCCAACCCTTCAGAGGCGTGGCGGGCAATGTGACAATGCATGAGCCAGATACCTGGGTTATCTGCCTTGAACGCAATCACAACAAAGCCGCCACCGGGAAGAAGAACTACATCGCGCCTTGGGGGGTTGTCAAGCTTCAGGTTGAGTTTGCTTGGGTCGTACTTTTGGTTCTCTTCTTGTTGGAGAAGTGCAAAGTCATGGCCGTGTAGGTGGATCTAAGAATATTAGTGCTGATAATGGAAATGGGTAGGGGACATACAGGGTGCGCGCCAGGAGTAATGGCACCATTGGCACCATCCATCGTCAGGACAAAATAGACCTGTAACCGTTAGATAAGCTGATCAATTTGATACAGGTCCGGTACATACCCATTCCTTCTCGGTGTAATCCTCAGGGATCACCATCCACTTAGACGGGTAAGTGTCATGTGATTTATCCAAGTGCATCATAACAGGGTCAGAGTAATTAATCTGAAGTGGCCTGAAACCAGTCTGGTCAGGCCTCTGGAGACTAAAGAGCGCTACTGGATACTCCTCTTTGAACTCAGGTCTTTCCTTGGCATTCAGATCAAAAGTGACGTTGAATCGTTCACCTGTCTCATCCACCTCCAAAGCATTGGCAGCACGACCAACATACCAAGGAATCTTGGGCCGAAGAGAAGTATAAGTTTCGTCAGAACAAGCTTTGCTGATATTAACCCAAGGCTGTGATGACGGAAGAGCAGTATCGGACTGATTGTACCGCAAGATACCCGTCCTCTCATAGCCTTCGCCTCCTGGCTGAACACCACAGCGGTCAGCAGCTTTGGGAACCCAAGTTCTAATCCAGAAGTTTCCATCGTCTGGGACTGGGTTCACATCACCAGCTAGCGGATTAGCTTCAACGATGACGTTGTACCGTTGACCTATGCCTATCAAGACCGAGGTGTTGAAGTACGGTTCGATAGGGACAAAGTCTGAGGTCACGATCTGAAGCCAGTGGTTATCGATCGAGAAGATGAATGTTGAGTCGAAGGATGTGTTGATCAGACGGAGCAAATATCGCTTTGGACGGCTTGGTCTGTCGGTGGGGGTCTTGTTAAAGTAGAGCTCGTAGTTCTGGGGAATGGGGAGTGTAGGTTCGTAGCCGTAGTGGGAAACGTTACCGGTGCCGTTGAGGAGGATGGTTTGGTTGGAGAGTCCGGAGCCGGTGAATAGTACTTTGAATGCACTCTCGTGGGCTGCAAAAGTTAGCAGTGCTATTCGAGAAAAAGGTGAGAGACACATACACCAGTCTGTCATGATCAGTGGCCTCTTGGTTGCATCGTAAGGAGCTGATTGGGGACCATGAATTGTCTAACAATTAGCGCTACACTACAGGGAAGTGAGATGTCAGGCTTACAAGGGGGCCTTGCAGACCATCCGCATATTGCACGGAGTAGTGACTATGGTACCAAGACGTCCCGTACTGAGTCGTCTTGAATACATAGTTAAAGCTTTCGCCCGGCGCGATAGGACATTGCGTAATGCCATTGACACCATCCATGTCCATGGTCTGATTCTGCCTGATACCATGCCAGTGAATACTTGTACCATTTTGCGTCATACTATTGATGACGGTAATGTTGAAGGTCTGTCCACGGATTAGCATCTCTCTCAACAGCTTGGAAATTCAGACACTTACATCACCCCAACAGGCCTCAAGCCAGGGCCCAGGATACTGCTCATTGAACAACTTCGCCTCCGTAAAGTCCTGTCCATCCGCATTCCACGAACTCTCAGTGATATTAAGCGTATAATTCCTCACAATACCCTTTGGCGCAAATTTCTCGTAGTCAGTATGAATGTTGAACTCTCTTCCGTCAGGGTGTCTCAGCCAGCATTCTCTGTTCTCTGGGATAGAGCACTGCACAAACCCTTCCATCTCGGGGTACTCGCAGAGGAATTCATGATCACCTGGTTCTCCTGGCGGGGGCTTGAAGATGGGAAAGTCAGGGGCAGGGTCTTCAATGTGGGTTACGGGACGGTTGGGACGTAGAGGATGTTGGTAGGGTGAGGAGGGGGAACTGGGCCACATTGTTAGCCATGCGACTATACTGACGCAGGCGTGCCAGACACGCTCAATTAGAGCCATTTTGAGTGCGTTTCTGTTAGTTTGTGAGGAACGGTTCGATCATCTGTGAGACGGGATTTAAATAAGAACGAACGCCTCTCTGGCTGATTCTCATCACGCGGTCATATTTACGTTCTTATCGGAGAATATGCAAGCTCATGACGCCAATCACATACATAGCCCCCATTTTGGTCATAATTTTACCTGCCATTCTAATCACGTTTGTCTTTTCAATCCAATCTGCGATACGAGTCCAGCTGGTCAGGGATCGTGGTCTTGGCATTCCCCTTGTTTCAGCCCTAGGGCTTTGAATCCCACTCCCCCAACCAATCCCAGTCCTTCCTTGGATGACAAACATGAACAAGTTTCGTCATGTCTTACCGCAGCTCGCCAACTTCACACCGTGATTATGCCGCTGTTTCGCTCACTGTCGTACAAGTTGGACATGACATGGCCAAGACTACACACAGTCCAATGGTTTGCCTCGGGGATGCCTCTAGGACCCAGCCAGGTTTGAAAGAGACCAATTGGACGAGGGTGTCTGTTGGTTCAATCACTGTTTTGCTTACGGCTGGAAAATGCGGCTGAGTATGGCGGATACGAGGGGTCACGCGTTGAGTACGAGATAGCCTGTTGAGGTAAACGGTGTTGGTCGAGTTCCCGGCAATACCGGTGAGCGGTATAGGTCTCGGTATGTAATTTCGAGCGGTGCATGCGAGGAACTCATGGTTTTGCAGTCGTTATCAGAGTCGGCTTACTCAGGTTGGGAGATGCTGCGATTCGGAGTCCGAGACTCTTACGTGAGAAAGGCGGTCTCACGTCAATATCGCAAACCAATGGTTTCAACCCGCTCAGGCTCTCATTGAGTGGCCAACGTTGGTGCACAGAGGCACTTGCGATGTCAAGGTGAAACGGGAAATTTCCAACGGCCAACGGAGGTAACCCGGCTTTACCCGGGAGCACGGTTCTGGGGTTCCAATCTCATTCAAATCCATATTGTTTCAATTGATATACACCAAGCTAATCGCGGGAAATTTGGCCCAACAGTCACTCCTGTTGTAGGGGTAATAACGGATACTCAATGCCACTTGAGCGTGTCAGCCCAGACCAAATCCCACATCATCGGTATATCGCCGCCAGCTTCCGCGGCGTCAGCCCACTTGACGATATATTTCAGAACAGCCAAATCGTCGCAAAACTGAACTGCAAAGTCAAAATCCCTCCGCAGTTTTGTCCTTTCGTAGACCTCCATCCATTGAGGTTCTAACCTCCCCATCTCGTGCAGAAATACGTCTCGCAATGCCGTCGTTTCGTATTGATGTAAATGTCTGTAGTAGAGTTCGTACACATTTCCGCTTGCATCGTGGCGGTATCGCGTTCGATCGGGTTCATTCCAACGTGGTTGTTCAAAGAGAAATTGGGGCATCGAGCAGGCTTTCCAGAGGGGGACAACAGACACACATTCCCAGTCGACTATGCCTGTAATAGTACCAGTTTCATTAACCAAAATGTTGTTTCCGTGCAAGTCGTCGTGATAAAGAACCGTGGTCTCCGCTTCTGTCTCGAAAGGAAAGACGCGCGATATCAACCGTCGTAATCTCTCGGCGATGTCGAACGTCCGGGCGGCATCATCAATCTCCTTCATCACGTCGCTGTTGAGGTTTCCCTTTCCACACCACTTTGCCATAGTGGCTGTCGCATCCCTCTTGGTCGCTTCGAGCCGCGCTGTAAACCACTCGCGACTGTTTCGGAAAGGTCCGCGGTTGATATCAGACTTATTGATCGGGCCGTAGAAAAAGCAAGTAGAGACCATCGGACCTGGTCGGGGCAGGTCGCTTGCACATACGGGAGGGTAGATGTTCCCGATAGAAGAGAACTTGACGCGAAAGAGGGAGGCTATAAAGGAAGCGATTTGGCGGACGGTGTCGGTCTTCTGGAGTAAGCCGAGGTGATGCCAAGTATCTTCCAAGCGAGATCCAGCAAGCTTGCTCATTAGAATCCATTCGTAAGAAACAAGCGAATCGCGCGAGGCATCAAAATGAATAACCTTCGGGATCGGAATATCAGTAATCGTCGCGGCCCATTGGAGCGTAGCGACCTCGCTCAAAGTTTTCTTCTGGGGATCGACGGGGAGCGCGATTCGCAGGAGCAGCGGGGCTTGATCGTCAACGTGGACCTCGTAGAGCTTGTTGAAGCAGCCTTCCGCAAAGTGCTTGACCTGTACGTTTTCGGTGTGGAAGATGGTTTGGATCGCCGTTCGCATCTTTTCAAGGTCTGGGTGGAATTCCCATCGCGGCGTGAATCCAAGATTGCAGTCTTGTAGATAAGCGTCGGGTTGAGGTGGCTCGGGGTCGGAGGCTGGCATCGCACGAGGAGACGCAAGAAGTCGCGACAAGAGAATCGAATTCAGAAGACGCGCGCTTGGGATTGGATTTGAATGCTGTAATTTCAAGAATAAGAGAGGGGAGAGGTTTGGAGAGAGAGAAAAGCAGACGCGGCAGGACTCGTGGACGAGATGAGCTTTTGCGACAGGGCAGTCACTCTCGGCGCGTGACTGCGACAATGACAAATTCCCATGTTTGCGACAGGTGATCGCTGAAGTGTCCAATCTCACGTGAATTGATTTTGTAACTGTAAAAGCAAACAATCGTTGGCAAACACTGGAATCGTGACGCGAAAACTGGCTTATACGGGGTTGTTTGCCTCTCCGTTTGTGGTTGCGTGAGAAGTCAAACGTGTGAAATGACTAGCCTTCGCTTAATTGACCTTTCTCCCGTCTTTATCAGCGGTTTAATTTGCTCTTTAATTTAGTGCAACGTTGATAGTCTACCAGTGTTAACGAAATCTGGTTTTATGGAACGCGCAAACCCTACGTGTCCAGTCCATAGATCATGCTACCCGCTCCTCCTAAGGAACTACCCTAAGCCTCGTCCTGTGGATATTCGAGACCATTTGCAGCGCGGATCTGATCCATCAACTCCATCATTCGAAGCGTCTCATCTAACGGAACAATGTCACTCTCAGTCTTGCCTTTCGCGATATCCTGTGCCACAGCATCGGCTTCCCAGTAGAATCCCAAGGTCCCCTCGTGTCGCTCCACGTGAAACACACGTGTCGATCTCGTATCAGCCGCAGGGGGATCCGGGCGCTCTCCCTCAGTGACACGGAAACCACCCGGTACACTGACTGCCGGACCAAACAACGTAATACTCCCTTTGGAACCTTGGATGTAACCAAAGTCATCAGGTCCTCTGTATCGGAAGCTCGAGGTACAGACTCCCGTCTTGACACCTCCGTTGCTGGCGGGGTACTCCAAAACAACAACGTTCGCTTCATCGATTCCATTCACGATATCCAGCGTTGAGAGAACCTCGGTGAGTTTCGGGTGCTCCTTGCCAACCTTCCAATCACCAAGAATGATTGAGGCAAACGTTAGCGTATAGAAACCAATGTCGAGCAAGGCACCCGCACCAAGCGCGGGGTCTTTGAGTCGGTGATTGTCGGGCAAAGCGCTGAGATCAAATTTGTTTCCAAAGTCAATGGACAGCCGCTGCACATCGCCGATTGATTTTTTGACCAGAATCTCCTCTCGCAAAGCATCAAACAGTGAGCAAAACCTCACCCAAGCGGCTAGCAAACATCAGCACAAATCTAAGCCTAGGAAACAAATTGACTCACCTTCCATGACGAAAACACCCTTCTTTCTCGCTGCATCTACAATTTCCTTCGCCTCTTTGGCATTGATTGTAAAAGGCTTTTCACACAAGACATGTTTACCCGCTGCAATAGCATCGAGGCAGTTTTTTCTATGCAGTGAGTGCGGCGTTCCGACATACACAATATCCACGTTTGGATCGTCATAAACACCCTGATAATCTGCGTAAACCTGAGGTCGCGGTTTATCGGATGCTTTCTCCCAGAGCTTCTCAACGAAAGAAGTCCCTTTTTCGATTGATGAGGAGCCAATTGCTGTAACGGTGTGTTGAGCTTTGGCGTCGGGACGAGTTGCGAGGAGGTCGCGAACAAACATTGAGGAGACCCATCCTGTTCCTGGAAATGTTGTGAGCCGTCTAGGTCAGTGAGATGGCGAGATAATCGTACCTAGGATGCCCCATCGCAAATGAGGTAGGGAGTTTGAGGAACCGGCCATTGTAGCGTTTTCTATTAAAAGGTCTTTAGCTTTTGAAACTGTGACAAGTGCGGGATATGAGTGAGTAGTCGATATAAGGTGTGGATGGTGTAAATTGGACCCGCCAGACTATTGGAACCGGGTAGCCGGGGTAGTTATCACCGAGATGAGGCGCCGTTTTTCTTTTCTTTATTTTCTTTCTTTTTTGAGGGTCTTGCCAGGATTGGTCTCTAAGTGAATGAGTCTCCACTTAGGTATAATATCTATCATAATGAGAGACCTTTCATCCTTCTAACGGTTGATGCTTAGATGGTCCCTTGCAATTTTATGCTTAGTTCCTTCGCCGTCGGGATCCAACACCGAGACTCCCCGAAGAGCGGGGTTGTATCATAATACCATCAACGATCCACCAAGGATAAATTGCATGCGGGGATACCAAGGTCAATGACGCTATACACGGATGAATGAAAGTACGCGGTAAAATAGGATATTGATTTGTAAGTGCAACGTTAGATAAATGCTTCCGCTCTGAATGCCCCATTCAAAAACTTGGTAGATCCTCCCATTCTGTAAAGGGAACATCTCAACCAAGTACTAATCATGGCACCAATCAAAGTCGGAGTCATTGGGTATGGCAACTCGGCTAAGAGCTTTCACTTACCATTCATCACCTCTCTCCCTGACTACCAGGTCATAGGCATTCTGCAGAGAAAAGAAGCACCAGTAGATCCATCCTCCGCGCCGAAAGGGTCGCACTGCACCGTCGACTTCCCTAACATTCGACATTATCGCACGCCAGATGAGTTCTTCGCCGACAAGGATATCCAGTTTGTCGTTGTCGCTACTCACCACGATACCCATGCCTCGTTTGCAGAACGGGCGCTGAATGCAGGGAAGCATGGTATGTTGATAATCTGGTTGTCGTTGAATGGTGTTAATGCGAGACTAGTGATTGTGGATAAGCCATTTGCTGTATCTGCTGAAGAAGCGGACAGAGTAATTAAACTGGGAGAAGAGAAGGGTCTCATTCTCACTTGTTTTCAGAACCGGCGATGGGTAAGAAAATATAATTCTAAGTAGAGACTGCATTACTCTCTGATGTTGATACTGCAAACAGGACGCCGACTTTCAGACCCTTCGCCATCTCATCAACAAAGGCGCACTGGGCGACATCAAAGAAGCCGAGTTGCACTACGACTTTGAATCACCGCCTTGGATGTCCAAGATGGGAACCAAGTACTTGCCCGGCTCAGGCATGGCTTTCGGCCTCGGTAAGACTCTGGACCAAACCCCTCGAGAATTCATCCCTTACAGTTTACTAGGAACGCATAGCATTGACCAAGCCCTTGTTCTTTTCGGCAGGCCAAAATCCGTAACGGGCTTCTTCCGTGTTCAGCGTGGCGCCGAAAGCGAAATTGAGGATTCTTTCACGATTATTCTGCAGTATGATGGTGCGCAGAAAGATCTCCTTGTTACTGTCAAGACTGCTGTTACGACGCCGATGGCGCAGCAATTGAAACAGCTTGTTCGGGGAACAAAGGGCTCTTTCATCAAGGTAGGCAACCCAATCCATTGAACATGCCAAGATTGACACTCTTTAGTTTCAGAAACACAGTCTCTGCTCGACAGAGGACGGTATTGCCGCCGGTCTCAAGCCGCTCGATGAAGGTTTCGGGGTAGAATCTGACGATTATCGGGGTACGCTCACCACATACGAAGAGTTTGATGGTAAGGTTCAGAAGTATGACCTAGGGATCAAGAAGTACACGGGCAAATATCCAAGTTTTGCTGGTCGTTGGATGGGGCTGTATGAGAATGTTGCCGATGCAATTAATGGCAAGGCAGAGTTGGAAGTGAAGCCAACCCAATCGCGCGATGGCTTGAGAGTCATTGAGCTTGCAAGAGAATCGCACCAAAGGGGCGCAACGATTCCTTGGTCTTGAAAAGAGATATTTCGCATCAAAAAGAAAAAAGAAAAAAAAGGCATTTTACTCTTGGGGTACTCTTCAGCGCTGTGCGATCAGGTGAACCAGACTGGTGTCAAACTGCAAAAAGAGAGGATAATAGCGGGATTTAACCGCCTACTTTGGACGAACAGGGAATCGAACCCTGGACCACTCCCAGATTATTCAGTAGACTGAATCATGCTAAGGGAGTATTATACCACTAAACCATTCGCCCCGAATGGGATTTGTTAGAGCATGGCAGCGAAAATTCAGCTCACGTGCGGCTGTGCAGGCTCTCATCAATCGCATCTCGATGGTGCTGTGAGCTACCCAAGTGCGACATTACTTAACGGCTTTTCAATGTTCTGCAATGCGATTAAGATAGCTGAATTGATGTGCAACAGTAACAACGGCTGAATGAGTGGTGCCAGAACATGTTATGCTGATGCAGTGCGTCAGCGCGTGAATCCATAGGCTGTTGCCTGGGTGAACCTTGAACGTGACGAAAGTCTCGAGGCAACTAATACTGTCAAGGAGTTGGAGCTTCAGCGATTCAAGGCAAAATCTTTATCGCACTGCATAGCATTAGTAGACAAAATCAGTAGGTGCCGAGTCCACCTTCATGGCTGCGCCAACAGCAAAAGGGTCAACTTCAATCCTGCGTGCCAATGCGTGGAATGGCCGACCACTGTAGATCCCCACATTGAACTCCAGCGCTGAATCGCCCGAGGTCGGTACCAAAGGCAAAAGAGCGAACAGACGTCGCGAGATAAAAAGAAACAATAATTCGTCCCAGAGGAAAGATACAAATCGATAGGCGAAAACACAAAAAGAACGACAACGGCAGGATTCGAACCTACGCGTGCGAACACAATGCCTATGATGTCTCGAAGAGATAGCAGGGCATCGCCTTAACCACTCGGCCACGTTGTCCGACTTTTTTGATTATGTCAGACACACCTTAATCTAATACTATAAGCGGCGTTCGGAGTCCCGTTTGTTGAATGCAGCTCTGAACTTCATGGCCTCAACTTAGTTCAATAAGAAAGCGGCGTGAATTTTTTGGGCTCAATATTCCCGGTTTGATGTCCTTGCGGCCATATAGTATAGGTCCTCCTGTATCTTGTTGGCTGAGCCATTTTGTCTCAAACATTACATAATGATATTCGCTTTATGCATGACATTGACCATAGATGTAGTCGATCACTGCCGAGTGCAGGCACATGCGTACAGCTATGACTAGCAAACCTGGACACTGGAGCAGGATAGAGTCCCTGCTTTGTAGCAGTTGTCTTCACAAACGGGCGGACAGTGTGCGAGTATCTTGGAGCATTCTTTGAATAATGGGCAAGAACCCGATTACATTGCGTCTTTCAGATGTGTAAGTTGATCAACCAACTCTTGGTAACTGTTTTACCGACCAAATCACCATAGCAAAACGGCGAGTAGGATCTTTCAAGATCCAGGTCTTCAATGACTTATTAACGTGCTGCTTTACGGTTCTGCATGTTCGAATGATGCGTAGAATGTTGTTTTTATCACTCATTGACGTAGATATGTCACATATATCTCATGGTTTCCCCTCTGAATTTGATGTACTCTAAGACAAATGTGTTGACAAAATGCTGCATACTCTTTTAAGCTCGAATTGCAAACCTGCTGTCAGGTTGTATCTTATTCATAATGTCATCTGTTGGATTTACCCTGAAGCCACGGTATTTCTTCCACACTCAAGCCACAGTGTCAGCCACTTACTCTCTTTTATCTTATCCACCATATCTTATCTGTTCCCTCTCACAACCCGGGAAATAAATCAGGCACCGAGCATTGGCCAGCATGGAAACCTGCTTTTCATAAAGCGGTAAATAATTCCCAATCCTCCAAGGCTTGGCAAATCCATTCCCCGCTTGCAGATTGCAACGTAGGCGGAGCTAAATGAGCCAATTCTCATAGTGACCTACTATAAATGGTTTAAGCTTATCGTCGGCTAACTTTACTACTGATAAGCTACGTTGCTAGGCGGGGAAGTTCGGTCATTATGCTCCCGATGTATGACGATCGTAACTGACTAGGAAGGTTCTTGTAGAAGCTTTAAAAGATGAAGTGCCCGCATGATGTAGCAGTGTTGCTTCGTCGACGTTAGAGTTTCTTCACTAGTTGGGAAACATGTCGCTTCGCACTGCTGTTACCGGGCTGTTGTACGCTGGCTTGGCCACTGCAATCAAGTATAACGATAATCAAGTCGCTCTCATCAAAGACAGTAAAGAGGCCGCCAAGAACTTTCCCGATGTTGAGTCAATTAAACTCCTATCACCCGCCTTCGTTGATCCCAAGAGCGTTCCTGCTGGGTTCGAGAATGGCACAAGCGGCCCGACCAGCGATGCTACTCTGAGTATGTCTTGCACCCATCTCCTCGTCTCGGGCACTAACATTTCTAGACTATTTCCTTGAGAGTCTCGCATCCCGCAATGACTGGCTGACATACAACAACCCATCATTCAAATCTGACGAAGGGCGCTCTCTTCCTTATGTCTACCTCTCCACCTCTTCGCAGCCTGAAACCAAGGCCAATTCATCTTCAACGGAGAAGCTCCGCGTCTACCTTCAGGGTGGCGTCCATGGAAATGAGCCCGGCGGCGACCAAGCTCTCCTCGCCCTGCTCGGTAAATTCGACGCCAACTCAACATGGACAGCCTCAATCCTGGAAAAGATGGACATCATGATCCTGCCCCGGTATAACCCTGATGGCGTCGCTTATTTCCAGCGCTTTCTAGCCACAGGATATGACCCCAACAGAGATCACATTCGCTTCGCCAGCCAACAGACCCGTGAGGTAAAAGCGCTGATTGTCGACTTTGCCCCGCATGTCATGGTAGACGCGCATGAATACACCGCCAATCGAGCTTTTGGCCTCGAAGATCAGTGGGCTCAAGCCATCGACGGCCAATTTGACCCAATGAAGAACTTGAATATTCACAAGGATATTCGAGAATACTCTGAGGAGGTCTTTGTGCCGCGAATTGCTGGCGCGATGGATAAGCTCAAGCTGCGCTGGAGTCCTTACATCACTGGAAATGCTAGAGAGGAGCCCTTGGTGTTCACGCAGCTTGATACCCAGGCACGAGCTGGTGATGTTTCGTTCGCTTTGACGCAAGCGATGGTATTCCTTACGGAAACTCGAGGCATCGGTCTTGGAAGCCAGCACTTTCAACGCCGTGTTGCTTCAGGATTGACTATGATTGAAGCCATTGTCCAAACAGCTGCTGACAAGGCCCAAGAAGTATACAGAGTCGTCGAAGGCGCACGTCAAAAGTTCACCAACGGCGTGGATGAAGTCGTCGTCACAGATGCTTTCCAACCTACAAACCGCACCTGGGACTTCATCAACCTCCCAACGGGCAAACTCGTCAAAATCCCCATTCAATTCCTCAGCTCAACGCCCGTAAAGACAAACCTAACTCGCTCGCGCCCCGAAGCGTACATCTTCCCCCAAGCATGGAAAGAAGCCGCTGATCGTCTTCGTCTCAACGGGGTAGAAGCCGAAAACATCCGCTCAGAATTCCGCGGCCAAGTTGAAGCGTATAACGTTACTAGCATTGAGCTGGCTACTACTGTTTATCAAGGTACGGTCTTGAATAAGGTTACTACGGAGATTATTGAGAAGGAAATTACGATGCCGGC
This sequence comes from Fusarium beomiforme, assembly GCA_002980475.2. NCBI lineage: Eukaryota > Fungi > Ascomycota > Sordariomycetes > Hypocreales > Nectriaceae > Fusarium > Fusarium beomiforme. The sequence goes on from PVQB02000204.1 coordinate 32,844, forward strand.
GGGGAGCTTCTGGGTTCCGACGAAACAGGCTGCTGCGGGATATGCGTTTACTGTCCTTGAGCCAGAGAATATTGATTCGTATGCTACGTTTAATATTCTGCCTGTTAATGTTGGGGATGAGTATCCTGTCTATAGAGTCATGGGCTAGTTTATGCATGGGGATGTAATGCAACAATTAAGTAATATTAGCTCTTGCTTTGCCTTCACATAGTGCAACTTGGGACTGTGCGTTGGCATTGAATGACTTACTCTGAGTTCTTTGTTTACTTCTGACGCGCTGACTCCGTTCAACGACCAGGCAATCATTGGATGAAACAACCAAGTACTATCTTAAGAGCACTTAGACGCCCAGGTCAAGTGCCCCAGGCCAAGAAAATTACTCGAGCCAATTCAGGTGTGCATTGACGCCAGCTGAGCAGTGCCTTGTTTTACATTCCCCTGCATAGTGATGGTATTGCTCACCCCACCAAGACACAGCACAGTCCTCAGGGCTAGAAAAACAACACCAGATCTGGGTTGAATGGAGATCGGTGGTTTTGGTCGCATTCACCTGGACCGAGCTTTTAGGTTTCGGCTCTATGGTGCTTTTCTTTGTAGCAGGTGCCAGTGCGTACGCCAGGAACTGGCGGAGGCACAGGCGGTACAGAGTCAAGGTACACCAGGCAGTTTCAAATATTTTCAACCCCCGGACGATGCACTCAATTCCAAGTCAACGGCGAATTAAATACCGTAAAGATAGACAGGCAATCACCAATCTGGGGGCTGATGCAGTTACCCCTCTTTGCCATGGCCACCAAACATTAAAGTCAGCGGAATCCCCCAAACCATACATTGCGTTGCATCATTGTTTCATCCAATTCGTAGTATTTTTCTTCCAATATCCAGAGCTAACATTTTTCTCATCTCCTTGATCTGTAAATCCAATATGTCACAGCCGAAGTATCTAAGACAGTTGGACTTCTTTATCGGCTGGATTTTTATTCTGGAAATCGAATACTGTGCCGCGATGGATGTTTTAGATGAGGAGTATGGCACGAACCACGAAGCCGGTTTTATCTCAGGCAAAGGAGATCGAAACACGTACAAATTAGGGCGCATTGGAGGTCACAATGTGGTTATCAACCGCCCTCATAGTGGAATCTCTGGCCAGCTTACGGCTTTTCAAATTGCGGCAAGTATGAAGAGCACATTTCCTTGCATCCGCTTTGTGTTCCTTGTTGGAATTGGTGGAGGAGCTCCATCTCAACAAGTTGATGTTCGCCTCGGCGATGTCGTGCTCGGCACGTCAGTTGTCCCTTATCAGAAGGGCAAAGCGATGGACCGACATTTCGAGATTACTGGCATTAAACAGACACCTCCGCTGGAGCTTCTCGATGCCGTGACGGAATTGAAGTACCGATTGCGGCGCGGACCGTCGCTAGAGCAGATTATCGATGAGCTGTTTCGCCAAAAGGTCGGTCAAAGAGATATGTACCCCCGTCCAGCGGAAGACCGTTTGCTGCTAAGCGAATATTTGCATGAAGGCAAGACGTGCCTCTGCGGTCGACAAGAAATAAGGGATGTTTCTAAGCTGGTCAAGCGTGAGAAGCGTCCCCCCAGACAACTAATACGAGCACACTGCGGTACAATTGGATCAGCGGATCAGGTCATGAAGAACGCGAAGCTGCGGGATCACCTATCTCGTGAGGAAAACATCATCTGTTTTGAGATGGAAGCCGCAGCCGTTATGCATACAACACGATGCATTCCGGTCCGAGGCATCTCGGATTACTCAGATGGACACAAAAATGATGTCTGGCACGATTATGCAGCCCTCAGTGCAGCAATATGCGCACGGGAGCTGCTGAAGTGGCTTTCACCAGATTCGGTTCTCAGTACCACGATCGAGCTCACCCTAGATGAGCTACGGCGTCTTATCGAGGGCTCTGTTGAAGGTATTATGATGAAGATAGACCAGTCCTTGCATTTTCAGAACCTTGAGAATATATCAATGGCCATGATGGAGGCAAATCTGGCGATCAGAGAACTTATCGATTTCATCAAAAAGTTCACAACACAGCAGCAAACAAATACGGATAGGACAAGCATATGCATGTTGATCGGCTTCCAGAAGCAGATACAAGGTTTGGTTTACTATATTCAGACCGATATTAAGTTTAAAATCACGTCCGCTTGTTATCTGGCTCTGCAAGGCAGGGAAGAACTCAAACAACAACTTGACAAGACGGCACGAGACGTAGCCGAGTTGAGAACTTACCCTAGACAGGTTTGGCATAGTCTCTTGGATGTGGAACCGGAGCTCCCTCCCTGGTGTCATATGCGCAAAACCTAGCAAGAGGAAAGAAAAACTTCGATCATTTGAAAAAGTCCCACGCAAGCGAGACAAGCGCCAGCTGCATCTCAACTTTCACTGCGTTGGAATCCTGGAAAGTCAATCATTCCAGAAAATCCCAATTATTTTCCTATAGGCAATAACAGATACAGGGTTAAAGTGGCTTAATTTTGTGTGCCCACGGAATCTTATTGTATGTTGTTTCCGTCTTGTTTTGTTATGATTTTCTATGATATCTTGGTGTATTTATAATCCTAATAGCGCTAAGTAGACTTATATTACTGAATATATTAAATTGTTTGCGCATTTCATGGCGGCTAAACAATTGAGACCGAGTCGCCAGAGAAGCGACTTTTCTTGTGCGCCTGTGGCGCATGGCCGAGCCCGGCCCGACATCGGAGTCTGAGACATAGATGACTGCCGCCCCGCGTTGTGTCATCCATGCTTGGAAGCATGAACCTATCTATGATATGCGATTTTATGTAGAAAATTCAAACAACTCGGAGATTTAATTACTCTCGTTATATCTAGACATAATATTTATTATATAACTTATAGATCATTAAATATAGCTTTCTCCATACTGTCAGGAAAGTTTATTCAATGACAAAATATCTCTTTTTTTAAACCCGGGAGGGCATTTTAGCTCTCTAGTATACACGTGCGTATGTAATCTAGTGTCCATTTACACCGTTTGTGCCATTTGTACCGTTGGTTCCGTTGAGTCCATGGCCATGTGTTCGAACGTCGTGAATTGCCTTGGCGACATACTGCACATTTCTCTTGTTCACTATCAAAGCGTTAGGAAAAGCAAAGGGTGAGAAATTTGAAGATAGACTTACATCCAGAGATAGAAATACGTCCCGAGTTGAGTAGGTAGATATGGAATCGCTCTCGAAGAACCTTGACCTCAAAAGGAGAAAGACCAGTGTATGAGAACATACCAATCTGAAACATGTCAGCTTCCATTCACCTTTTCCATCCAGCCTACTTGAACTCACCTGACCGACAATATGGTTCCAAGTACCAGGCGTCTCCAGCCTCACCAACTCATCATAAAGAGCCTGTCGCATACTCTTAATACGACTACTCATAACCTGCAGATCCGCCATCCAAGCCGCAGTCAACTCCTCACTATCCAGAACCGTCTTGACGATAGTAGATCCATACTTCGGCGCCATTGAAATCTCCGATCGGAGGAGGTACGACAATGTTGAGTATGCGTTATCCCGAATTTCTTTTGAAGGCTCTGCGAGAACAAGGTGCACGGCGCCTGCTCGATGTCCGTAAAGACCAAAGTTCTTGGAGAAAGATTGCGCGACAATCATATCGGGTCGAGGTTGTTGGTGGTAGAAATATCGAATCGCCCATGCATCCTCTGCGGGATCTCCGGAGGCGAAACCCTGGTACGCAGCATCGAAGAAGGGGAAGAGCTGCTTTCGCTGACACAACTCCGCAATGGCCTTCCACTGCTCCTTCGAGGGATCAAGTCCAGTGGGGTTATGCGCACAAGCATGCAGCAAAATAGCATCGTGCGGCTGAGCATGCTCCTCAAGCGTCTTGATCATACCCTCAAAATCCAACGAACAATCCAACTTCTTGTAATACGGATACAATCTCGGCTTTAGCCCAACAGACTCCCAAATCATATGGTGATTAGCCCACGTCGGATCCGAAACCCAAATATTCTGCGGCCTCAGGTAATCCGCCACGAACCTCGCGCCGATATGATTCGCTCCGGTGCCGGAGACAGTCTGCACAGAAGCAATACTCAAATCATCTTGCTCCGCGAAAATAAGATCCCTCGCGACTTTGAGAAACTGCTGATCACCCTCGATGGGAAGATAATCATGTCGCGTAAGACTAGCCTCCTCGAAAAGCTGCTTCTCAACGCGGGTCACTACATCCAAGGGCCATGACTTTCCCTCGTCGGTGCAGTAGACACCTACGCCGAGGTTGACGCGATCCGGGGAGGGATCGGCTCTGTAGGCGGCGAGGAGATCGAAGATCTCGTCGGTTGGTTGCTTGGGGAGGGCTGAAAAGACGGAGGATGACATTGTATATAGGCCTGGGTCTGATGGGATTGAGGAAGGGTTGAGGCGGTGGGAGAGGATCGGAGGAGGGAAGTGGGTATTTTTAGTTTTGGGCTTGGGTCTTTCAGGGTAGGGCTAGTTTTTGTTAGCGGTTGAAGTTACGCCACATGAAAATTGGGCGATGTTTGTCGGGTTTCTTTGTCGGCATTCGTCAGATGATGAGAACAATATCTAATATTTTATCCATACACTTGCAAGTAGGATGTAGCAAAGTGCACTCCATCATGAGCGGTAGATGCGGCAACTACTGAAGCTCAATTGGCACCAGCCAGGGACTAATGTAAGTGATATCCAATACCCTGTTCCGCATTGGTCTCTTCACACCTGATCCATAGTCTATTACATCACGTCCCACCGGAGACATGGAGTGCAACTGAGTTCCTAAACCTTTGCAGTATCGAGATTGGCTGTCAAGTGAAGCATCCATCAAGTGCTAAATTAACCCTATTCAGTTTAGCCTCATGTAAGGTACGCTGATTGTCAATTGCCGGGAGACCAATCATGGCGCTCAAACAGCCAGAAGAAGGTTGCATTGAGATGGCGGCCGCTTATCAGTTTTACAATTCTTATTAGACTGATCTGACTTTGATTGAACATTGAAACCCTGTATAATGCGTTATTGTTGTGCGCTGTTAGTAAGGGGGGCTTGGCCTGAGACACCCGGATTATCCATGGTCCGACCAGTGTTTTAGAAAACTTAGTCCATCGGCGATTCCGAGTGGCAATGCATGCTGGATGCAACAGGATATCATAGAATCTTCATCAACAGAATATCCTCAAGAGAATAATGAAAGAATATGGATTGAGAGATTTTAGAGAGTATTGAGATATAATTTAATATAAATGTATGTAAATCTGACGATCAAACTCAATGGAAATGGTGCCTCGGCACTTGCTTGAGTCGGGACCATAGCGTTTCAGTTGCAACATTGCAACACTAACTAAACCTGACCAGTCTTGGTCTGATCCACGTACGTATCAATGCGTCGTCAGTGGCAACCTCAGGCATCAATACCAATTTTCCCCCTTCTCAATTTCTTCCAAAAACAGGCGAGTTCTCATCTCAGCCGAGACCCCCATCCCCATCTAACCCAATCTGACCCTGTTCATTCCTTCACTTCATGTCACCCTAATCTTTTAATACAAATGCGCTCATTATTACCAATATCTATACTCACATTCTTCTCCTCCGCGCGCGCATCATACGTTAACTTCAAAGACTGCAGTACACCCTCCTCATCAGCTTATTCATACGACCCAGGCAGTCTAGACGTGTACCTAGACAGTCGACACAATGGAACGACGCTCAGTCTGGAGGTAGTAGGGAAATATCCCACGATTGCTTCGTGTCAGAGATCGTTGCTCGATAACGCCTCTGTTGAATTGAGTTTGGAGGCGCTTGGTGGAACGACGAGGTACAATGGCGAGATTCAAAATGCGACCTGTCGGACAAGGGAGATTAAACAGATCAACACCATTTTCTACATGCAGTATCTTGATGTTATTTTCAAGATAAATGACCCGAAACCGCTGGCGGCGTACGAGTTTGTAATCAACATCGATGCTCCAGATCATTTCTCAGTGGCCTGTCTCAACGGCTTTCTCACGCCGGATATCGGACACACTTTCCAGGCGATTTCATTTTGGATACCGGCGCTAACGTTTATTCTCGTTGTTTTGGCCGCTGGGTGGAGAGAATGGTATAATCTCGTGCATCCGCTCAGAGAAGATGATGAAAGCGGACAGGAAAGAAGTTCAAGTCGGTCTCATCTTACGCGCATCGCCGATTGTCTCGCATACATCCAATTCATCTTCTTTTCCAGCGCGCTCAGCATTCGACAGCCTGGGTTTCTGCAACCGGTCGTTAGTTCAACTAGTTGGTCTACTCTCATGACGCGACGCGGTATCGTATGGCGGCATTCGCAGTATTATGGTATTCGTGATGGTATTCATGAGATCAATGGGACTTTTGGCGGGACTTCGGGGCTGGAGCATATGACGCAGGTGATGGGCGCTCCAGTGACGATGGAAACTTGGACGAATATCGCGACGTTGGCGGTTGTTATTCTCGTGCTTTTGTACGCGATAATTCAGATCGGATTGCACCTGAGATGGACGCGAGATTGGTTTCAGCAATCAGGGAGATGGATGATTGAGAGCTCTTCGAAACCTCACAAAGCTACGATTTGGGTCGCTTTACGGGTGTATCTCAGCTATCTGTTGCTTCCGCTCACTGCTTGGACAACATACCAACTCGACAGTGCCAGCGTCCGCCCTGTTTATTACACCTTGCTTGTTATCGTGGTGGTTGTTCTGCTACTCATTGGGTGCTGGTGGGGAATGTCGCGAAGTCCTCAAGACATGGGTTATTTACTCGTCGACAACCTTCTCAACCAGTCTCCAGAGAAACCGTCGCGGACACAGGACTATTACGCCTACGTCACTTTCGTTCTTCTCTTTGCTCGGGGAGTTATTATTGGCGGATTGCAGCGTTTCGGGACTGTGCAGTTGCTTTCTTTGATGGCCTGCGAAGTGGTTCAGCTAGGCTTCCTCGCTTGGGTCCAGGCTGCACCTGGTTTACTCTCGAAACCTGTGCTGATCTCTGGTGCAAGACTCTGCGCACTTCTTCTCTGTCTGGGAATGATTCCTGATTTGTGGAGCCATACTGCCGCGAGTGCACTTGGCTATGGCCTCCTGGCGTTTCATGCTCTGTTCTTAGTCGGCATGTTCCTTGTTCCTTCGATTTACGAGTCTGTTCAACTTGCTATCATTTGTTGCACTGAGTGGAAGACGCCTCACCAGCCTGCTCGGGACTCTTCACTGGAGCGACCTCAGGTACGTGATTACCTCTGCTCAAGGAGAGTAAGAATACTAATTTTCGCAGGTTTATGGCCTTCGTCAACTTTCACGACGTCCAACAACAAGAACAGACCTCACAGGACAAAGCATCCTCGACCACGACAGAAGTAACAGTCTATCCAGCTCCGCCAACTCATCCTCCGACTCCGCGAACCGGTTATCACGCGGTTCAGAGCCTGTGTCACCCGAACTCTTGCGCACATACTTCCGCTCTCCCAGACCCGAAAGATCCGTATCATGTCTTTCAGATAGACGCATCTCATCATTTGACTCACCACGGTCTTCACGCTGTGCATCACGCTCTTCACCACGGCATCAGCAATTCCCCTCTTTCGAATCTCCACGCCCACCAACGGTCTACGAGAATCCCAACGAGAGAAACTCTGTTGGTTCGAGTTTGAGTACAGATAGCGGGGATATTGGAGAACAGCCGTCTGCTTGGTCGGCGATATTGCCGTCGAATACGCAGGTGGATTACTCGTTTAGAGAAACGGATCTATACTATCATAAACCCAGGGAGGTATCGTTTGGAAATGCTGATAGTGGGGATAATGAGACTGGCGGACAGTCATCGGGTTGGGCGGGAAAACTCAAGTTTTGGTCATGATAATTATGTAATATTTTTTCTTTGTCTGGTTGGGAAAAAGGAAAAGGAAAAGGAAAGGGAAAAGGTAGCGATTTTGGAATTAGGCTTAATTGGTCAATGAACTAAGTTTCATGGATGGTTTCATCAGCATGAACATCTACAGAGCAACAAGAACGTATCTGTGACGTGCTGTTAAGTTATAAACTGCATTCAGTTGCCAAATAAAGCTCATTCGCGACGTATCGCATGAAAAGGATAAAATTTGCGGTCGTTCTACTTGGAATTCACGCAGCAAAGGGCAAATGATCACGAAACATCATGGCTATAAAACGAGGAATCCCAGCTCTCAACTTCAGTAACAACTAGAACAACCAAGTAATCACTAGGACTCTAAGTCGGAGGAAAGCTAAATATGGCGTTGTAGAACGAACTCATATCAGAAACTGAGTATTGGGGATGCAGGTAGGCTAAGGGTGATGGCAAGACTTGTTTTAAGCTTAATGACAAAAAAGATAAGACATGCATGGCATGCAGGGCAAGGCGAGATAAGGGCTACAAAGCTATTGATCAGGACGCGAATATCATCGGGGAGTTGAAGAAGGTTGAGGATGGGAAGGAGTTTTAGGAGTTCAAGTAACTGAACAGGGCGGGCTTGTCTGTGCTGCATCAGTGAGAGGAATCTCCTTATTCACAGTAATATTGAAGTTGTGATTCAAAAGTGAACCTTGCTTCTATGAACATTTGTGGTTTGATGTAACTGTTGTGTAAGGCATACTTGAGTAGCTAACTGCCAGCTGTCTGGGCAGCTATGGAACGCTTCATCATGTCAAGAAGACGACACTGACTAACAGTTCATCCCAGCTCTCATAGCATATAGTATCGCTATATAAGCAATATCCTCTTACACAAGCACACCAACAATCACCCGCATTGGTTCCATAAACATCCAGTCGACAACTGCACATCATACTTCAACCATGACAACAAATCACATGATTTCCAAGAACACAGTTCTGGCAGTGCAACCAATCTAAGGGCAATAATAATACATGCGGTTAAGTTGATTATCCAGATCAGAAGACCTGCATGCGATGCCGCCTCCGACGAGACAAGGCTGATAAGGCCTATAACAATAACAAGATCCTTATTGGAGAATCGAAGAAGGTGAAAGACGGGGTTGGGTAGTGGGAGTACAAAGCGTGAAGCAGGGCATGCTTGACACTGACAAGAGGATGCGAAGTTTGTTTCACAGAATAGGATGGTGGATACTTTTGAAGAAACAGAGAAGGCTTCTCGAACAATCAAGAACTTGGGCATATATGTGATTGTAAGACAGAGCATACCGAAACATCACTGACTTGAGTGAATATGAGGAGCAGGACTATATATATACTACGACCCAGCGCTTTCAACGTCGGATAAAACCTCACTACCTTACTTATAAACTTTAAAATGAAATCCATAGTCAACATGACGGATACAAATCCCAACTTTCTGGAGGACACTTTCTTCTGGCAGTGCAGTCAGAACACGGGCGATGGCACGACTTGCAGTTATAGGAACAAGGTGGAAAACAAACAATGCTATGGATGCAAGGCAAGGCGAGACAAGGGAGACCAGGCTTGCAATCGGTCATGGAAAACACTTGCTCTGTTGAAGAAGGTGGAGAAGGGAGTGGAGTATTGGGAGTATGTACCTCAAATGAGCCAGTCTTGACTATAATAAAGAGAGAGGACTGTATTTCGGCAGAGTGAGTTGGTTGGTAATGGCGATGTAGGGGAGAGAGCCAATAAAAAAATAAATCAGGCTCATGCCTCTTTTATTGATGTTACTCCTTATGTCTCGGCGCTGGAGACTCGTAGCTTGACTCATCACAGATAGCTCGAGTGAGTTACTTTGAGTATAAACACCAAACGACTGTGGAATATTGCACTCACTATCGCTAGCGACGTCAAGCATGTAGTGAGTTTGAAAACACCCCACGCCAGTCACGAAGCCTGGCTTCTATATAAATAGCCTCCTGGAAAGCCGACTTCTCAGGTAATATGGTAACTTGATCCATCGAGAAAACAGAATCGACAATGCCCATGATCAACGAAATTCGATATGACGAAGAGGTATGGAAATGCATGCAGTGGAAAACTGATGGATCAATTTGCATGTACACTAATGAAACAGCCGCAATGTTTTATGAAGGTTGTCAGGTAAGACGGAATTTTGGAGCGATTGCTAATGACCAAGATGGTCATAAAATTGGGAAACTGATGCTGGTAGATGACCAAGGCAAAGAATGGTGGTGGTTCAAAGACTGTCAGGTCACGGTTAAGAAGAACATGCAGAGGTTGTAGAATGGTGAACTGAGCAGCTGATCGAGACTGTACATGGATCGTCATTAGCCCAGGCAACTGCATACTGTTATGAAAGGATGGCAGAAATTCATGCCAAATACTTTCAACGGCGGCTTTAATAGATCTTGCAACAAGCCACTGAAAAGCTCGAACCAAGGCGCGTCGATCTACTTGACCTCCAGCCTCAACGCATCATACTGCACGTAAAGCGTGTCGGGCAGCAATGCCGTCTCAACACTAGAAGCGTTAAACGGCAAACTCAACACAAACTCATTCCTACCCTGCTTCAGCTTCGACGCAGGGAAAGCGAACTTGTGCTCAATGTTCTGGCATGCTACAGCACTACGAACAGCACATGAGCCGCTCCTCCAGTACGGAATCACCCAAGTATCTTCATACCCTCCATTGACGTTGACAGTCCAGGGCAGATTACTGTTGAAACGATCTTTGACGGGTGTCCATTTTGCATTGCCATTTCCTGTTCGTACGCCTGCTAGCTGGACTGTGAAAGTAGCGGTCTTGACGCCCTTGAGTTGGGACTTGGATAGGTCGAATGTAATGGTCCAGTTGTTGACGTTGTCGTAGTAATTCTCTGATCGAAGATGATTCCCCTTCGCAGCGATGAACGACCAATGAACGTAGTTCAAGTCTTTTGCTTCGTCATCATTGCCAACATGAAAGTTGACACCCTTTGGAAAGTCTTCCACGAAATCATATTTGCCCCAGTAAATACGATACTGCTCCGGTTCAAGAGGCTTGGAAGTATCAGGTGCGTATCCATGGAGATATTCGCCAGACGACTTATCCGGCGTCCCGATGCGCCATAGCTCTTTGCCAGCATTCTCTTCTTTCCACGTAAAAGTTCCTTTGTTATGGGACTTGGAAATACGGACGTCGTCTTTTACAAACCATCCAAAGACGTCGTCGGCATAGATGGTTACTCTGTAGGTCCCCTCTACGACTTGAGGAATCCTGAAACTTCCAGAGTCATCAATTTCAGCCCAGTACTGAAGCGATTTGCTGTTAAAGACATTGAGTTGGAAGTCTTGTTTGTTCTCAGAAAGCACAACAATGGGCTTCTTGGCGTTCTTTGGAAGCTTGACTTTGCCGTTGTATGTAGTGCGTTTCGATGAGCCGGTAAAGTTGGGAACATAGCGCGCGATGTCATCGTAGAATTTGGCATTCCACTCTGGATCAGCGTACTTTGAAGCATCAGCTCTCAGCTCAGCTAGCGTCGTGTCTTGACCGCCTTTGTTGAAATAATAAAATTGCGGACCCCACGTCCTATCAAAGCCGTGGGTGATGTTGGGCATTGGCGCGCCATGATGACCAGAGACCAAGTAGTTATACACGATGCCATCAACGACAAGATCAGAGTGCAGAGGGCCGCCGTAGTATGTCTCACGGGTATTGTGAACCAGCCAAGCACCAAATGTACTTCCGTCACTACTGGTAGACCCGTCACTGAACTGGCCGTGAACGTCATGGTTGCGCCAACTCTCTGAGAGACTATACTTCGTCCAATAGTCCGAGTATTGTTTAACGTATGGATCATCGGTCTTGTTGCCGACGTACCAGGTTGCATCTTGAACCGTCAACGCACCCGAGGCATCGGGAAGAGGCCCAAAGTTCCCATCACTTGTAGAGAAGTGCGTCCATAGCTTGGTATTTGGTCTAAACAATGTGCGCAACTCTCCAAGGTCACGCAAGAAAGGCCTCGACGCATTGAAGTACGTCAATCGAGTGAAAGCATGCAGGCCAGTCTCTTCACCCCTCAGAAAGAAATACTGTGATAAAGTTTGGTTGGTAGGCTTGTAAGTGTCGCTCATAATAATACCGCCATATTTCGTTCCGGTGGAATCGGTGCCTTTGACGAGTCGAAAATCTGCAGTACTGCCTGGAGTCCAGAAACCACTTGGGATGCAGGAGCAATCAACATAGGGACCTTTGCCAGAGTTTCCACTAAGTGGCCCGAGCAAGTCTTGGCCGTCGAGTGTAGCATCAATGATGTGTCCGCTAGACTTGGCTAGAACGACAGCAAATCGCTTATTGGAGAGTGAGATGTGCGTTGAGTTCTCCGAAGTGATCAAGTCGGCTAAAGTGCGGCTGATCAATCCAGCGGCGATGGCCAACGACCTGAAAGAAAGGAAGACCATGATGATTGTGTACTGAACTCGCGGTTACATTGGGAGGCAAGAGGCTCTGAAGCCTTTAAATGCTAGAGTCGTCTCTCGGCCCAGCTCTACCGAGTACTTCGGCAGTAAATGCTCCGGGTGAGGCATCTCCTGGCTTGTATGGATGGGATAATTTAGCCGTCACTGAGCCGCAGTAACGCGGGGAAGACAGGGTTGATTAAACCGTGAGAGGCTAGGATCTGCAGACGAAAAACTATTCAGGCAACTCGAAAAATCAAGTCCCTCGGAGCAGCATGTGCTGTCTCATTCGGGATTCGCATAGCAAACGCACCTAATTATTTGTGGCTGAATATTGAAGTAGTGGACGAGTGTAAGATCCGGACCGATTTTGCACGTCGTTCAACTTGTGACTATGGTTTAGCCGACTTTCAAACTGTTAGACCCATATGCACTCTTACGCCTGGCATTCGGCATGACTCATCAGACTAACAAATTCTCTACTGACTTTAAAACTCTCCCTCTAGCATCTCATCTTTTCAATTAATCAGATTAATCAACTCTGAATCTCGATCACGATAATGGAAATACCCTCCGATATCAAGAACCGTCTTCGCGCATCGTATAATGCGATCGCGCCCGCATATAACACCTGGACGGAAAGACACAACAGCTTGCGTCTGAATTATCTAGACAAGCTTCTCAGTCATTGTCCGCAGTTAGCATCTTCGGGCTCGTCCAAGAAGAGAGTACTCGAATTGGGATGCGGATCGGGAAGTCCTTTTCTTTCCACTTTGCTCGCTCGAGCACCGTCGGTCCATATACATGCCAACGACCTCTCCGACGCTCAGCTTGATCTTGCGCGAAGCAACTTGGCTGGTTATAAAGATTGTGTCGAGTTTCATGCAGGGGATATGATGAAGCTGAATTTCGAGCCTGGTTCTCTCACTGCAGTCGTTGCATTATACAGCATTATCCATTTGCCCCAGGAGGAACAGAAAGAGATGATGAGACGGATCGGTACATGGCTAGCTCCCGGTGGCGTCTTTATGTCGACGTTTGGTATAGATGAGGCGTCTGTCATTGTCACTGAGGAATGGATACAGGAGAAAGGTTGGATGTTTTGGAGCGCTCTTGGTAGGGATAAGACGATCAAGGCCTTGGATGATGCTGGACTAAACGTGGAGCATGCAGTGTTGGAAGAAGATGAAGATGAAAAGTTTCTCTGGACGATTTCGAAGAAGCCAATTAGAGAAAACCATCCTGTTGACATGTAGGAAGCTTTGGATGACCAAGCATCACCTCCTCCTAGCTATTTATTGAATGTATGTACTTGCTGATGGATATGCCACGCTCATCACTGCATCTTGTCGCTTGTACCACTGAATCAAGGCGTAGAGATGATGTAATTAAATGATATTTGCTGACCCTTGAACACCAACCTCTTATTGATCAGTTAACGGATGATGAGTGCCCAAGTGAAGGATGTCTTACTCAGAAGACTTGCCTTCACACATGAAGGGAAGTGGGTGCCGCTGGCAGTTATGTTCAATTCGGAGACTCACTCCGCTTAGCGTGGGCAACTGTTGCTATTCTAGGAATGGAAGCTCCGATCACTCAACATAGTTCATATCATTATGGGCTGAGAACAAACGCGGAAAGCGTTCAGATGGCATGAGAAGTCAATTTTACTGTCGCACTATATAAATTTGATCCATAATCACTCATTTCGCATGCTTGATGATGAGTTCAGCAGCAATCTCAGCAATACCATAAACAGCCGTCTGAATATGCGCCGAGATCAACAGAGGAATAACACTAGCATCAACAACACGAAGGTTCTCAGTACCATAAACCTTGAGCTTAGCATCAACAACGCCACCATCAGCCTTTGGGAGCATAGCGCATGTACCACTGGGATGGAAAATGCTGAGTGTAGTTCTCAGAACATAATCCTTGAGCTGCTCATCAGTCTTGACATCCAGTCCAGGCTCGTACTCATCCTCCCAGATTGAGCGCATAGGCTCCGTGTTTGCAATCTTTCGATTGTACTTTACTGTTTGCAAGACTGCCTCAATGTCATGAGCGTTGCTGAGATAGTTGGGGTTGATGACGGGCTTTCCAGCGGGGTCGGAGGGGTTGATGTGAACACTACCGCGGCTGAGAGGATGCATAACGACGCCGATCAGAGTAACAAAACCCTTTCCGAAGAGTGGGGATGAAGCGGCGGGATAACCCTTGACCCCAGTGTACCCATCAGAGAAGATGACCTCAACCTGGGGAATGGACGGGTTCTTGAGGAAATCCAACTTCTTCTTATCAACCTTGCTAGCATCCTTACCAGCAGCCTCCTTGGCCAGCGAGACCAAGCTGGCATCACTGCCAAGCGCTTGCTTCCATGTCGAGAAAGTATACGCGCTGCCAGTGTAGTCATACAGCGAGCGCTTGCCAGCATTCCAGAGCGCGAGCTGCTCAGCGGCAAAGGTAGCGTTGCTTCGAAGAGCGTCAAAAGAAAGAAACTCGGGCTTGAGCTGGTATGAAGTCATGACACGGAGATGGTCCTGCAGATTCTCGCCAACACCGGGAAGGTCAATGATCTGCTTGATACCTGCGGCGGATAGAACGGACTTGCTGCCGACACCAGACTGCTCCAGCAGGCCGGGGCTCTGGATAGACCCCGCCGAGACGATGACCTCGCGACGGGCCTTGACGTACGTTCCATCCTGGAGTGTCACTCCAGTAGCGACGGCCTTCTTCTTCGCAGAGGGGCTAGAGAGATTGATCTTGGCGACGACGGTGTTGTCAAGAATCTCAAGGTTGGAGCCCGAGATCTCGGTATAGGCGTTGGCACTGTAGGACCGGTTGTAGTTGGAGGGGTCGATACTGCTGGGCTGGTACATAACACCGAGAGGATCTCCACCAAGTGACTCAAGGTTCTTGCGTACACCCAGCTTGTTGAGGGTCGGGATCCAAGACTCTTGATGTTTGGGGATGATGCGATTGACGACAGCCTTCACAGGGCCGCTATCGCCGACACCCTTGGAGCCATACGTAGCAGTATTCTTGCCAGTGAATGTCTCAGACTTCATCATCGCCTTGATCATGGTCTTCCAGTTCCAACCCGGGTTGCCGAGGGCTTCCCAGGCATCGTATTCAGCAGCTGCAGCACGGTCATAGGTCATGAGATTGAGAGCAGAGCTCCCTCCCAAGACCTTGCCACGATTGATCGGCCAAACTCTGTTGTTCGCGCCAGCTTGAGGGACAGTAGTAAAGTTCCAGTCGTATTTGGTACCGAGAGTCGAGCCCTTCATGCCCGGAATGTTGATCTTGGGTTCATCGTCGACTGCGGGGCCGGCTTCGACGAGGAGGATTTTAGACGATGGGAGGCCTTCGCTGAGACGAGCAGCCACTGCGACACCAGCTGTGCCACCTCCGACGACGATCTATCAAAGTTTAGTCACTAGCCGGGAGATCCGAGAGAGAGTTCTATGTAAGATGAAGAATGCGACGTCATTAGAGTTGCAACATAAAAATGTCACTTGAGACAAATGCCGTTTGGGTTGGAGACAATTGACTCACATAATCGTACGTATCTCGAGACGGAGCCGCTACTGCAGCCGCAGCAAGACTAAACCACAAATGCAACTTGACAAGCATGGCTGAAGAAAAGAACAGATCTCACAACAGGAACTGCACCGAACACGAACAAAAGAAGAAAGAGAAGAACACCCAGGGAACAGATCATTTTTTATTCATTGCCCGCATATGCAGGCTGCACCCCTGCGCGTTGGGGTAGTATCCAACTGTAAATTTAATTGACAAGCGGAAGACTCCCCCGTTACAGGGAGCGGACCAGGACCAGAATAGGGCACCGGTACGTTCTTGGCAAACCTTGAAACCAGGCCAATGCACAATAAGGTTTGACTCAGACCAGGGACCGCGTTCGACATCAGGGTCTTCGCTTGCGAGCACGAATAGAAGAGCGTAGAGGGGTCGCTATTGCTGCAGGTGGGTGATAATACACACCTGAATAATGACATATTCGCTGGGGTGCGGTGGGGGCAGACTGCATGATGCTTAACCGATGTCATAAAATGCAACATTTCACGGGGCTGAAATGACTCGAGCACTAGAATAACTGATCAAAACGGTAGGTCCAAGAAACCAATGCTACCCTTTAATAGATTTTAACTTTCGGCAACAGTTTTGCCGTCAGATCGGCTAACTCGTCCCGCTGAGCAGAAATGCCTCTGTGGCTATACATAAGCAATAGCATGACACTAATTAAATTCATGCTATCTTCCCCCCCCCTTATTTGATTCTCCATTCACCGATCGTCATGGCATCCGTGGAACCCCCGAATCCTTTACCGCCGGATCAAAACGTCGGGCCAATTCTGCTAGGCATTTCCGGAGCCTGTCTCGCCCTGGTGATCATCACCACTAGTGTTCGAGTATGGGTACGGTCAGCCCTACGATCGTCGGGTTGGGACGACTACACCATTGTCATTGTTACACTGCTCGGCATCGCGCGGTATGGCGTCCAGGTTGGACAGGTTAGCATTGGAAATGGACGACATCGGTGGTTTATTGCGCCAGAGAATTACGTGCAGAATAATAAGCTTGGATGGGTTGCGCAGATTCTACTCTTTGCGAGTATTTGCTTGCTGAAGATATCGATCCTGCTGCTTCTCTTAAGGATCAAAGACTCTCAGCGTGTTAAGTATGCGGCTTGGGCTATCATGGCGGGCTTGGTTGTTACCAATTTCGGATGCATTATTATTCTCCTCGCCGAATGCAGACCCATAAGTGCCTACTGGACTGGCGTTGGCGAATGCTGGAATCCGCGGATTCGAATTTACTATATTTACGCCACGATTGGTACGAACACCACGATAATAGATCTTCCAGTCCAACATGGCTAACCTGCGTGATCTAGCATTCTCTATACTTACCGATATGATATGCT
This sequence comes from Fusarium beomiforme, assembly GCA_002980475.2. NCBI lineage: Eukaryota > Fungi > Ascomycota > Sordariomycetes > Hypocreales > Nectriaceae > Fusarium > Fusarium beomiforme. The sequence continues at coordinate 50,162 of PVQB02000204.1, forward strand.
CATTGCTTCCTGTCTTTGTTATCTGGAATACCAGCCTTCCGTTCAAGACAAAGGTCTCAGTCTGGGCCTTGATGAGTCTCGGTCTAGTGTAAGTTGGCCCTATCATCCATACAGCGCGGGATCTCTTCAGTAGCTAGTGACTGACATTTATCAGGGCTACTGGTTTCGGAATTGCCCGCGCAGCTTCTCTAGGCGTCGTGACATCAGATCTCAGTTGTAAGTTCCAAACTTTAACCTCAACATACAGGCTTTAACATCTTTAGGGGTCTACGCCATCACAGCAATATGGTCCAACCTCGAGCTATACCTCGGAATCGTCGGCGCAAACCTCGCACTCAGTCGGTCGATATTTGCATACTTTTTTCGTGAAGGCGGCACAACAAAGGGTTCCTCATACGGAGGAATGCCCAGGTCAACATCAGCGTCGAGAAATCTTAGGGTCCCCAATTCGAGTGGCTTTCGATCAGGCCAAAGTCGGCTTGAATCCATAAATCAAGATAGTGAGATCTCTTTAGTGCAGACGACAAAGAAACAACCGTCTACGTGGTACACGGAGGAGGGACCGAGTGACGAGAACCTGCATTCAACGAATGGAAATGATAGAAATAGAAATGATGGATGATATATTGTATGTAATTAAAAGTTTATGAAATTGAATACCTTTATACTGAATAATGTATCAGATTGAAGTTGGCCTCAAATGACGGCGAGGGTAAAAGATCCAAAACTTATCGGCTGATCAATTGTGCTTTTCGTAAAGATATAGGATAGATCCAAGGCCGGTTATACGATTGTAGCCTTTCTATTATCTGAGTTCTAGACTGCTTGCAACAGAAGTTACAGAACGGGCCATATGGGAGGAAACACTACGAGAGGCTGAAGCACGACGATGGCAGGTGAATGCACAAAACTTCCATCATCCATAAAGGTCCGCAATGTTCGATCCATGCAGAGTCTCTTTACGCCACTGCGTAGAGTACTTAGACTTATTCATGTCAATGTGAAGCAAGTCTGGGCCCAGCTAATGCGAATGTCGTAGGGTTGGAGAACTCCGATGATGAGTCCGTCAAGCAAATCTGGACCTGCATGATTGAGGGCAATTTTCGGGCAGGAACAGCCCATGCAACAAATCATGCCCCCCTGGGTATTAAGAAAGCTTCTTCATTTATCATGGCTGGGAACTGCTAGATCTTCAAGTCCTCCAAGAAGTCGCCCTTTATCACCCCTGGCCTCAGCACTCTGATCCAACAACATGGCTTTCTATCTGGTATTTTCCAAATCTTCAGTGGAGACGGCTCCACTTGCCCCCCTCTCTCATACTACCTGCATCTCAGACAGATCTCTTTCTCAGGCTACACAACAAGTAGAAGCAAGATCCTGACAGCTGTAGCAGCTACTAAGCTCGAGCGGGTGAGCTGGGAGATCGGAGGCAAAAGTCCTGCTATCATCCTCGTTGACTGCGATTTGTATAAGGCTTTTGTTAAGGCCGTTGAGAGTATTATTGGAGTTACAAGACAGGCTTGCATGGCCTGTAGTCGTATTCACGTCCAGAAAGGCACTTACGACAAGTTCCTTGCCGTTTATGGCGATGCCATGAAAGCATGAGCTAAGGAGTTTTGCGACGTGATTGGCGCCAAGACTCGATTCGTCCCCTCATTGACAAGTTGCAGCGCTCTAATGTCAAAAAGAATGGTCGATATCGAGCTTTGAAACTGGGCGATGGGATGTCTCTCACGAGCGAAAGCCCCTTGGCAGTCAAAGTTTATTACCCAGAGACCTATCATGGAAAACAACTACTAGGAATACATACGGAGATTCTTATTCTATACTTCTGATTGAGATCGAGGAGGAGTCCGAAATCGCAACTCAAAAAGTCTTTGGTCTCAACCGCCATTATGAAGTCGAGGAATAGCAAGGAAATCATTTCTCGGGCCAATAAAAGTGAGTCCGGGTCAATTGCTTTAGTCCTTTTCCGGGATGTCATTAACTTCTTTTGTATTTCTGGTGCATTTTAAGGTTTGAAAGGTGTAAATTAACTATATGAGTAGGTCGTTCTTCGGTATACCTCTTAGCGAGCGATAGGGTATAAAGAGTCTCGGTTGGGACAAGAAGACAATCTCGTTGAGAAGACGACTTCGAGGTAGACAAATACTTTGAAGATCAATGGGAATGAAGGCGGGCTACAGAACGCCAGTATATCCCGGTTTATGTACAAAACTCACGTTGGAATTTGCTCACATTACACTTCTACTCAGTTTTGGGGCCATTTCACAAAGCAGGGGCTCATCAGATTCTAACCTTGCCCATGGGCTACCTGTTTCCCAGTTTATGAATTGGCTAGAATAGTCGAGATCGGACTCTCCGGTAGATCAAACAAGAAATAGTATTGCTGATTGTATTGGATCCTATTTTGCAAAGAGCTATTTGACCAAGGCCTCAGATCGAAGCATACCAATAAGTTCAGAAAATTCGATAAAGACCCTCGCCAGCTCATAAAAGCACTGCTTGTACTATCTAAGTGATAAATCTGAATCCGTTCAAAACAGCCCGCTGGGAATCCTTGTCTAATCTGTTCAGACTCTCCTCGCTAGTCTCATCAACAATTGCACTCAGCTCCTCGAAAGTCTTGTTAGCCCGCTTGAGAGAGTATCTCAAGCTCGTAATACAAGCGAAACCCAGACATTGAAAAGCGAGAATACATGCCCAGGATACACGGTAGTCAGGGCCATACTGATCAAGCCAGAAGTAGTTGGCGAAAAGTGCCGCACAGTTGGCGAAAATGTTGGCGATTGCAATGGAAGCCGCACGCTTGACCCGAGGCTGAACTATTGTTGAAGACAGCCAAGGATATGTCGTAGAGTAGATACCGAACGTTCCAGCACTGACGAGAAAGGTCAAAGCGTAGCGAGCCCACCTCTGCTCTGTAATAGCCACGAGCGCAATAGTAGCAGCAATGGCAGTGAGACCGGAGATGGCAGCATGGGGAGATCGTTTCTGCCGGCGATCGGCGTCCCATGCGAAAGCGAGAGCCCAGATAAAGGCGAAAAGATATGGAGGTGCTGTGAGAAGAAGAACGATGGTCCTGTTGCGAAAGCCGAGTTGCTGAATGAGAGTAGGGAAGTAGTGGGAGAATGAGATGGAGGCTGTAGTTGACATCTGAAGACAAGAGAACAGCCAGACTCTGTAGTCACGAACTGCTGAGAAGATGGCTTGTTTGATGGTGATTTCCTCTTCGCCGAGAATTTCTTCGCTTCCAGCATCAACAGCCAATCGGCCCTGCGCCACGACTCTTTCTTCTTCGGTTAACCAACTGGTTGTGCCAGGGTAGTCAGGAAGAGTGAAGAATGCGACGACACCAACAGCGATAGTGGCAAGACCTTCAAGGATGAACAGCCATCGCCACGCCGCAAGGTGCCCAACACCAGCCATGCCAGAGAGAATTCCCGCTGAGATCAGACCAGCGAAACAGTTGGACAGAAGAATAGCACAAATGAGCAACGCCATACGGATACCGAGTTCTTTTTTCGTGTACCAAGTACTAAGATAGTATATTGCTCCAGGGAAGAAGGGCGCTTCGACAATACCAAGGATGAATCGAACGGTGAGAAGACCAGCGGGACTGGAAGCAGCAGACGTGCAGCCACTGACGAAAGCCCAAAGGATGATACAGCCGGGCTACACAAGTTAGCAATGTCGTCAAGGAATCAACTGACACCCAGATACATACAATAAAGACATGAGGTTGCATCTTTGTCATGATTAACGTCGACGGCAACTGCATCATAATGTAACCAATAGAAAAGATGGAAATAGCTGTATTGTACTCCGCGCCCTTGACATGAGTATCTTCCTGCAGTCCATAGAGACGAGCCTGGGTGATGGAGTTTCGATCAAGGTAGTTGAAGAGATAAATAGTGACGATAAGAGGAAGAAGCCTAAGGTCAATTTTGCGCACGAGTTGAGCTTCTATCTCTTTGGAAAACTCGGGCGTGTAGGATCGGTAGGTATCCAAGAGGGTCAGGTCTTTGGCGGTGACATTTTCGACTTCTTCGCCAGCAGATTTATAGACAGCAACGTCACCAGTTTTCGTATCTTGACGATTCATCTTGTCAGGCGTTCAATTGAATAAGGAAGAAGTTAAATTGAACAGTTTTTGAAGTTATTTTTCGATCTATTGGTGATGTCTCTCTTTATACCACAAATTCCCCAACTTCCCCATCTCTCCAGACTGGCCGGACTCATCCCGACCCCAGATTCTCCCCACACTCGTTTGTCTATCCACGCGTGCCGAATATCCGTTCAGGGTTGGAAACCAGCATAGCGTGCCATTGCTGCTCTGTGAGCCAGTCCCTCAAAAGTCCAATCTCCTGGTCCGTGTCTACCTCGAGAGGAGGTGTCGGGGTAAGTCCTCGGACAGCAGCGTTGCAGTGCGGCCAGTCGCTTCCCCATAGGGTGGAGTCAGGCGCCTTGTTTGCAATGGCTTCTATGATGGGATGCATTTGGGAGATGTCCTTGGATCTCCTGTGCAGGGCGCCGAGTTTGACGTAGAAGTTGCTGGTGGAGAGAAGACGGAGGAAGTTGCTGAACTCGGGAGTATGGGTGTCGGATGGTGTTGCTGAGCCATTGTGGTCGGCAATGATAGATATGGCTTTCAACTCTGGATGATTCAGGATGGTATCTGCGATTGCAGACCAGGTTGCGAGAGGTAGCTGGGCCGAAATACTCCAGTTGTATTTATGGATGGGGCAATACATAGCAACTTCAAGAAATTGCCGTATCACCCAACATATATCATCGCCAGAGCCGCCATATGAGCCGTGAATTCTCACAGATCGAACTCCAATATCATGCAACCTATCGAACTCGGATGCTGCCAGGCTCTTTAGACCCGGGTTTCCAGGATCCCAGAAGATAGTCCCACGGACACGCTTTTCTGGGTAGAGCTCATGACATTGGCTCAGATGGCTTACTAGGCCTGCATACCCATCCTCAATGGTCGCTTGCACAATCATTACATTATCGGCTTTGGAGTTCTGAATGAGATCTTCTAGTACCGCTGGCTGCGGGGTATAAGCGCGCGTTAGTTTGAAGGGATAATGCTCAGGGTCGAAACAATGCACGTGAGAATTCCATGCTGAATATGGCAACGCTGGTGTAGACATGTTGACGGCGTATGCCCTCAGTATTCGTATGTGTGTTGCCTATTGTAGCAGTGAGCGCAGCTTTTGAGCCACGCTTGGGATCTGGAGGGTATCCGACACCGTCGGTCTGTGTCCGGGACTATGTGAAGTCTATCGGACAGGCACCGTGTTACATCATCAAGGCTGGTGAAGGCTTATTGACTCCGCTGGGGGAGCCCTAAATCGGCTAGTCGTAAGTTGCAACGACCTAACAGGGTCTCGGTTGTACTGTAGACTGCATAGAAGCCAGTGGTATACCGCCCAGCCTCGAGGGGTATCCCTACTGCTAGATTATCTTCGGCAACCTCAGCAGCTCAGGTAGTGAAATTGACGCCGAATTATTACTTTCAAGAACAAGAAGCACTTTGGGTATGTAGTAATAATATATTTACCTAATAACGCTGTTGCGTGATGCATGCTTGTTCATCTTCAGCGTCGAGCTGTTGCGAACTGGTGGAATTTGTAAAGGAGGTTTAAGTTTAAAGAGTTCAAACTTTATTAATATCGACATTTGTTTCATATTTTTAAGACAGAAAATGCATCATTCAGCTTGGGCTTTATCGTTTCAGACTGATACGCTGATGTTCAGACTGCTCATGTAACGGCTTAGGTTTGCCCTTCAAATTCACTTAGAGATAATACTTTACACTCCAAAGTCTTTCGGAGTTTTCCACTCCATAATTTTCTATTTGAATAGAGGCTCAATGCAAGAGCCTTAGCTTTAGAGGTCAAATAAAAGCTCTTTCTGCGAATGCTACGGACTAGTTGTTATCCTTCAGTTGAACATAAAGCAGTATGGATGAGCTGCAATTATCAAGAGCTAATAGTAGTTATAGAATATGCATAAAACTACGTTTTGTAGCCTTTCAGAGCATGAGCTGAGGACAGTCTGGAAATTTGCAAGGAATCAGCCTACGGCGGCATCTATTCACTGTGTCCGCTGCAGGATCCCTCGGCGAATTTGAGATAATTATAGTAAGAAGGAAGAAGGCCTGTCTTTCATTGATGCGAGTTATCGTCCGGGATAAAAACTCACGAGTTTGTTTAATTTGGTCATGAGGGCGACTATGGAGCAGATACAACTTGAAGGTCTCAGGCTATGATTATTTGTGAATCAAGCCGGACGCAAGAGTCTTTCAGGAAGAAGGAAGGTTTAACCAATTATCTATAACTTCATTGTTTAATATAATCCGAGGGCGCATGGATTAATTGAACTCTTACATTTAGGATCTAAAATAGCAAGCATTAGCTAATGCACCAACTACCCAAGGACATTGGGGCAGTGCACAGACAGATCTCAGCCTCTTTAAGGCATCTTTCTGGGTTATAGAGCGCTGCAAAGCTGAGGCACTAATCCGGAAAGTCCTTCAGGGAATAAGAAAAATAAAATAAAAAACAGACAAGTGAAGTCAAAAGAGTTGGAGACCGGCTTGACAAACCGTGGATGCGAAGCGATACTCAAAGCCACTTAGTGCTTACCATAGCCCAAAGCTGACTCACCCTCGTCCTAGGAGCCCATTGGCTGGAGGTCGTAATTGTTAGAGTCGGCGGTTACTCCATCCGTCCTGGGCTGAGAAATCTCTCAAAACCACGCGTTGAACGTGCGCGCACGATCAAATTTCTTTCTGTTTTTACACAGCCAGGTTGCTGCCTAAGCTGAAGCTTAACCTCAAATACCCAGATTGACCGACATTTCAATAGCACCTTGACATTTTGCATCTCATTGTCGTGACAATGGGCAGTCCTCCTTCAGCAAAACCTTATCAGGATGATCCTGACGCCATGTCGCTGCACACGACTGTAGGAGAACCCTCCTACGCTCACATGGAGGATGATGTTGTAGATGAGGATGGGCCACCACCACCCGCCTACCACGACTCACCAATCATAGAGTCAAATGCTCCTACCACGGCTGCTAACAACAACACCGCTATTGAAGAGCAACGTCTGCAAACGGGCGTCACACAGCCCGAGTCTCACATGGCCTTCACCGCAAACCGCATCGGTCAAAAGCGCACTCGTATCGGCAACGAAGTAAACTCTCTGCAGGATCCACGCTCTGACGCGGATCCAATCTTTCTGGAAAATTGGATCAGGGTCATGGCGACATTTCCTCCCTCGCCGTACATTAACATCGCGGGTACTCATAAAGAGACAAAGCGTGATAGCGATGGAAAAAGCAAGCGCGAGGAAGTGACCGATTTTCGAATCATGGTGAATTTGCAGAATTACCTCTATCCTAATTTCATCACTAGTGCCATTGGTTACTCGACGCTCAAGACTGTTGAGAGTGCAGAGAAGACGTACCGCGGTACCGTCTTCAAAAAGCGACAGGATGGAGTCAAGAGTGATATTGAGGTTGGCCATGAGAAGCCGACACTGAAGGAATGGTGTCATCGGTACTGCGCCAAAGCAGCCGGGACCAAAGTGTACGTTTCAATCGCTATAGCTAGACTTGTCACTAACAAGTCTCAGGTTCCGCTTAACTCGAACAGTCACTGGCATGGATGAGGCTCTGTTCAGAGATCGTCTGACGAGCTATATACGAAGCACCAACTACAAAGGCAATCTCGCTATAGAGTTCCCAGTCGCTGATCGAGCAGTCGACATCTACTCCTCTAACCGATTAAACACATGGCGCCTGACGACTTGGATCTGCTGGATCTTCTACCTCACATTCCTCTGGATCTTGTCATGGCCCATTCTCTTCTTCATTACCAAGCGGTATCAAGTCGTCAGCGCTGAATGGCCATTCTCGCGAACCGATGCAAACGGTCAGAAGAGTTATACAACCGTCAGCGAGCAGCAATGGGTTGATATGTACGGACCAGCCATCAAACAATTGTGCCTAGATCGGTATGAGGGCTTGGCGGGTGATTCATTGTTGAATCAGGTTCTAGAGAGGGAGCAGACAAACGCCGGGGGCGAACAGATTGATACCAGGGCTGCGATGGGGGTTGCGGCTGCTGCCTTTCAAGGCGGGCGTTTCAATGCGGCCAATGGAGTGAGGAGTCTGATGCGAATTGCTGGGGGGGCGAGTGACCAGATTGGTTGGGGTTTCGATACATGAAAGTAAATGAGGACGCTGAGCATCATATGAGGTCCAGTATTATTTATTAGCAAGAGGGGTTGGGCATAAATACGAACCATTAAGACAAACACGAAGCGGCCGGAGTGGACTAAACACCTTGCTTCAATTCAGCATGACTGCCATCAACAAGTCCGACCAGTACATTGAGAAGGGCAGCAAGGTAGCAGCACTATAGCCCTCCAAGGAATAAAAAAAAAAAAAGTCCAACGATAAGCTGCTGTCAATAGATATCTACTTGAAGATGCAACACCACAAGGCGCTCCATCGATACTCTACCCGTTGGCTCGAGCCGGGGGATGGCCAACTAAGCAAGCTTAGTTGGGCACAAAAAGGTGGGACAGCACAAAAGTGTGGGACAACTGTAAGGGTCTGATTTTTGGTGCGTTTTGCGGCAGTTTCAGTTTTTCAACTCTCTTAATAGGTCGGAAAAAGTGAAAATTCCTGGAATTATGAAATTGAAGCTTCTTATGATGATATATTTGCTATTGACTGTATGTGACCGGGCGAAATGACTGCTGTAGCGCCTAAACGGCTCCTTGATTGAGAACAACTTCTCATGTAATTATCATGCAATTTGGAGGGGGTTATTGTTCCTCCTAAAGAGCCTAAATGGCCTCCAAGGCTTCTGTTTCCTCTATCATGCGATTTATGAAGGCATCGTCAAATCGGGCTTAGTATTGAAGCGGGCATGGTGTTGAGGGCATCGTTGGAACAGGGGACTCATAGTCAGGCAGGCAGGGCGGCGATGAGGGCATCGCGAGATCCTCTTCATCAGATAAATCGATATCGCTTTCTTTATCAGCATCGTCCGGCGGTTATATGAGGGTAAAATCGACAGTATCATCGCTGCAGAGAAGTTGTGATAAATCTACTGCCGAGAGGGGCTTTGCTGCAAAGCCGGCTTCACGAATAGCCTCACGGGCTTCCGGGGCGAGCTGGGTATCGATCATAAAGAAATCCTCCTTTTCTTTAAGTTAAGAAGTCATCTCAGCTCTTGAGGAGTCATAAGAGGCATATTCTACATCCTTTCTGGTGTATTTAAGCCACTATTTAAACTGTATCTTCTTCGTAACGCCGTTAATAATAACCTCCTTATTCGCTCGCCACTTAGCCTTTATCTCCTCCATCTGCCGAATTGTAAAAGATCGAAGATTTCTAAGCTGTAATCTCTGCTGTGCCTTATCTCCTGCTTTAATAAACTCAGTATGCTGATCTCGAAGCTCTTGCAAGCTTACATTATGAATATAATCTCCTACCGGTCTCGCTCGTTTTCCACGCTTTCTTTGGTGGTATCTCTTCTCAATACGTGCTCGGCGATCTTCAACGTGATTCCTTACAATCTCTTCAAGCACGATAGCTTCATTGACAATCTTCCGGACTGATTCTAGTCCCCTGAGCGTTGGGGAGCTCAGAATATCGTGATAGCGGTTACTGATATCTCTTGCCGTATCAGAGGCCAAAGGAAAGCGATTTTCCTCCGGAAGAAGTAAAGATAAAGCCGGATCGATAGCTTTACGAGTCTTTAGCTTCTTCCTTAGGAGATAATTAACTGCAGGCTTATCAGTAGGTGGGAAAATCCCTGACTTCTCGAAGCCTGCGATGATGTGGGCCGCCGTAAAGCCTTCATCAAAGATCTCCTGATATCATGAGGATTAGTATGTAAAAAGAGAGGTATTTTAGAGAATATTGAAGCTGATTACACATACCTTAAAGGAGCCTGCAAAGTCACGGCGGTTGAACGTCAGATTTCCCTTCCGCAAAGCTTCTCGCAGCCTTTTTTGGTGTGCATTCTTTAACCACTGAAAAACGCCTAGGTCCATCGGTTGAAGCATATACGTTGAATGAGGAAGAAGGAAGGCAACGAGGATATTGAATTTTATACAATATTCTCTGAAGGCAAAGGAGCCGTGGCCGGAAAAGCCGTCGATTATAAGCAACCGCTATACGAGCTCTTCTTCCTCCTTTCCTTCCGTGCCTGGAGGCATGTCATATGGAGTGATAGGGTTGAATTCGCTTTTTAGGTGCTCGTTACACCTAAACCACTGTTCAAAATCCAGCTGACGATGTTATACAGTAGCAGATTTCTCCCAAGACCACCGGTTGAAGTGCTTTGCCCACTCAAGCGTTATCTCGGCGTTAGAAAAAGCCGTTTCTGACTGTGCAAAGCGCATATTAGGATCACCATCGTTATCTGACCACTCGATCGTTGGAAAAGCTTTAAAGATAAGCCAAGGAGGAGTAGTTGCTCCTGCGGCGTTGCCCGTACCGATCACCGTATAAGTCTCCCTATCTTCCGGCGAGAATACCTCTATTGCAGTCTTCTTCTTAGTACATACGACGAGGCATTACACCCGCTCTCGCAGTATTCCGACTCTAATTCCTGCTTGATTAGCATTCCAATACTCTGAGGCGCCGATTCCATATCTCGTGATAACCTCAGTGAGCCGTTTAAACCACTGTTTTGTCTCCTCCACGCCGGCTTCTTCATACTCAAAGCGAGTGGCTTCTTTCGCCTTCAAAATCGAGATATCAAGCTCAGGATGATCGTCACAGAATCGCCTGTACCACATCCTTCCAACCGGCACAGCATCAGGATCACGGCGGCTGCATATTGTATTTGCTGCATCTTCAATCTCATGCTTGGAGGCCGGAAGACCGGACTTCTGCATCCAAATAATAAAGCTCACAATAGCCTCTTCTTCGTCATCTGAGAGGAGTCGCGGCCGGCCCTTATTTGGCTCAGGAACCTGCTCAAAATCAAGAGTATTGGCCTCTTCAAGCCGCTTGACAATACGCGCAATAGATGACTTCTTAGAGCCGGGATATTGACATTCAGCATCGCGTAGAGTAAGAGGCTTCTTTAGGCCGTTAGAAGCATCACGAGATAAGCCCTTTTGAAGTCGTTGCCGTGAAAGAACTACTGCCCGGGCGGCTTTGAGGTTAGGATCTGACGGCATAATGCACTTAGACAAAAATTCTCTTCTTTTCACGAATTGGCGTCTAGATTTGTGTTAAAATCACATACAAAATCAATGAAATTCGCGACAGCCGGCAGAGCGGGGTTGTCCCACACTTTTGTGCTGTCCCACCTTTTTGTGCCCAACTAAGCTTGCTTAGTTGGCCATCCCCCGGCTCGAGCCAACGGGTACAGATTATTTGTTTTGCTCTCTGGGTCGTTGGTCGAGCTGGCCGCAATTGATGTCTGGGCGTCGGGCGCATGGCCTGGTTGCGTAATTCTCCATCAATAGTTTGCCCAGCTTTGGAACGTGATCCATCGATGAGAAGTCAAGGGACACTGGCACAGCTGTATACTCGTTATAGAACTCCATGTCCTGGGAACCTTGAAGCTTGGTGATCATTCTATCCGCATCCCACAGTTGGCCAGTGTTGAAGTTTGACGTAATGAACGAGCTGTTGCTGACGAGTTGTGCAAACGCATCCCCAAGCCCTCTGCGAAGCGTGAAACCTAGAAATCTTTCGGATTGCTCCATCGCCAATCGCATAGCTTCCCTTTGAAGCACTACCTGTTGGAAGACTTCCGAACAAAGCTGGATCGCGGGTTCTCCGTCTAAAACAAAGGTGTAGGAGCCTTCAGGCATTCCGGCCTTTGGGAGAGATGCGACCTCTGCCAACCAATCTGCAATACGAACATCCACCCTTCGGCTCGCATCGCCGAAAGCGTCTTCGCCTATTTCATGATTTGCGTATTCTTCGAGCTCATGAAACGAGTCGATTTGAGCGAGAAGTGATTGAGAAAAAAGATTTTCACCATACTTACCTGATGACTGATGCGCAATCGTGGGTTCTCTTGGCAGAAAGGAATCAGGCCCACGGCATGGCATTCTTGGCGACCTACAGAGATGTGGTCTTCGTTGATAGACAGACGACGGATGCACATTCTCTTGTTGGCAGGAAGACGATGAAGAAAACGTATGGCTGCGGAAGCTGCCGAGGTGCGAAATTTGGCACGGTATTCTTTCTTCTTGTTTCGATTGTAGGTCCAGTATACGAGGGCCGACCAGATGTGGTCGTCCTTGAACTTGCGCCCCATGGCAGTGAGGTCATCGGAGTAAGATATATCCCATGGCTTGTAGAATTGGCAAGGAAAGTTCGAGAGCCGAGAGCTACCGCTGTATTCCCAATCAGGAAGAGCTTCGTTGACAGCTCTCTGGAACTCCCTCGTTTCTCTCTGTGACAGGATACGCAAGGTAAATTCGACGGCCTGGCGAAATGCAGACAAGGTGCAGGACTTCGTGTTGAAAAAGCCGAAGTCGCTGATTGAATACGTGAAGGATTTGGTGAAAGACCAAAATTGGATATGTCGCATATCAAATTGATAATATTCGGGTCGATGTCGTTCAGGTCGATGCCGTCCGGATCGAGATCGTCCGGGTCTATATAGTTCGGGTGGATATCGATTCATCACTTCTCTGAGATGCGGCATGAACCAGGGAAACGCTTGTTCGATACGGACGAGCATTTCGGCCGTGAGAAAACGGCTGCCTAAGAGGACAATGAGCTTTATTTGTTGCTGAAGTTGAGCGTAGAGGAGGTAATCGAAACGTGCTACCCGAGAACGCCACTGAGGATCATAGACTGTAGCAAAGGAGATTTTGTTATATAATAGAGGCATGGCCTTGGTCTCGTCAGCGATAAAGCGGCACGTGTACAGTACATCAGGGCGAGGTCCACTGGCTTGTCATGGGCGGCGGTGAGCTTTCCAGACCTAGGCTGGAAGAATTAGCCTTCATCGGTGGTATAGTAGAGCTTGTAGATCTGGTGTCGTAGCTCGTAGGGGAGGCTCAAGAAGCCGTGTGTCGACATGGTAGGGAGTTTTGAAGCAAGCCAGCAACGGGGGGGGGCGTCGTGTGCGACAGAATCGGCAGAGAGCGTGGAGAAGATAGACTAAGGCAGCGTTTTGTTGTGTTATGCTGGAAACGAGAGTAACTGAGAAACTGTGGAAGAATGAGAAAACAAAGGCGAGGTAAAAGAGGATCGGCATGGGAAGGAAGGGTTTTTGTGATCAGGCCACATCAAACCCAACCAACGGGCTTATTAAAGCGGCAGTCCTGCTTGGCGGACTTAAACTGGGGAATGTCGAAATGGGTTATGGCCCAATCGACAGCGATCTCGGGCTGGTCCGAAAGCATCTTGTTGAAGTCGCGGTGGTCGAGTGCTTTGAAGAGCTCTCGTCGGGGGGTCTCTAGGTTGGGGCACCGGATGAACATGTGGAACACCGTCTGATCACCCTTGTTACAGGGACAAAGTGCTGTATGGGAGCGCTGGGAGGATGGAAACGCCGTTAGTACTGTGGACTCGCTGAGGAAGAGCTATCTTCACTTACGTTAATAGTGCGGAGGTATGAGTTGAGACCGATGACCTCGGTTCGGCATTGGATCAACATAGTGCTTTGCGCTCGAGAGAGGCCTAGGTAGCGCTTGAGGTTGTGAGGTCCCCATCCGTCCTTGGTAGCCGCACTGGGATATGCATGGTCTTGGGCACGTCCTCGACGGTAATTGTCCCAGTACAGGCGTGACAGCGCTGCAGCATCCTGCTTGGCGATCTTGGTGATCTTCTTCTTGAGCATACTGGGGTTGGGCGTGGCTTGTTATAATAGCTTTCAAGTACCTTCTTAATTAACTTAGATTTCTTGAGTTAAAAAGAGAAGGTATTATATTTACTTATCTATTGTACTTACTTATTACATACATGAACTATGTTAATATTTTTTCATATATGATGATGAGTTAAAATAGTGGTAGTATTTCATTTACCTACTTATACCTATTTAGGTTTTCCAATAAGATAGCAATTTATAGCCTATAATATCCCATTTCTATAGGTAATTATACTAGAATGATCTGTAAATAGTTTCTAGGGCAATAGCCGCAACACTAAAGAACACACACAACTCAACATTACAGCAGGATTTCAACCCTATGCCGCAGAACACCGTTTGGTTTGAAGGCCTTATCCATACTTCACCCCAACTTTAGGGATTCTCATCTCCGTAGTTCCTTGTCCCTCCACATCTCCGGGAGCCTGACCTGGCCGTGGCTTGACCGTAGGTGCATCAATGACCATCTCCAACTGGCTGTCCTTTCCGACCTCTCTCACAACAGTCATGCGCCTCCAAGTGTGCCATCTCTTGACCCCCGTTCCAGCGTTTTTCAGACTTTCTGGGGCCTTGGATCGTAACGCAAGCGTCAGCATCTGGCCAAAATCTTCCCATGCGGAGCAATGCCATGGCCTTCGCGACAATATAATGTTGGCTAAATGAACAAGTGCAATAGCAACCTGGAGAAACAGGATTACGAAAGCAAAGGGGATAAGTGTGCCCGCCCCGAACCCATAAGCGTAGACATGCTCAAAGTACGTGTTATCGATGACTGTGGAATTGGAGTAAGGCACCGGAGAAGTAGGGCTGTCTTGTTCGTCGCCTTCAACGTCTTTGGTTCTGGCTAAAGAGTTTGCAAGATAGGCTGCAAGAAAGGATGGGAGACAACTGGGCGAAAGGCCTTTATTGTCGCAGTAGTCAAACGCCTTTAGATAGGCAGGGTTTTTCCGTGAAGCATTAGTCGAGCCCGGAGGGGCGGCAATACCCTCCAACCATCCCTTTTCCATTTTGATGGTATTCTCTTTGTCAGCCGTTTGCTGAATATATTGCGTGGCATTGCCCATTGGAAACCGTAGCTGGGTTTGTACCTCCAACGATTCCTGCGGCCAGAGCCAAACCTCTGCTTCCACCCAACGCGCTTGGACAAGGCAAAGCTTTGACGTCAGGCCCAAGTTTGTCATGAAGGGCACGAAGAAGATACTGGCTGAGACTGGCATGGGGAGTAGGTGTTGGATATCTAGAAGTATAACGGCCTCGTTGTACCAAGCCAAGTCGTCAGGCTTTGTAGGCATGCTCTTGCGAAGGTCTGGTGTATTTTTGGGATCAATTCTCACAGTAAAGTTGTGTAAGAGACCGCCCCTGAAGTCGAATGTTGCCGACGTCTTTGAATTCCTTGATTTGTCGTCCATTCTTGCCATGTTACAGCGGACCTCGACCAACGGTTGTTTCCACAGCTCCTTTCCAGAGAGCTTAAGGGCGTTGGATCTGATAAGAATCCGCGTCTGAAAAAGGCTTTGCGTAAAGTCGCGCCGGAATCCTTCAGCAACAAAAGCCATTGGGCTGACGGCATATGCAATGTCTTCAAAAGGCGCTTCTGGCTCAGGAAGCGAAATCGTGAGTTGTCTATGAGGCGGTTCTGGGGGAGAGGTTGTCGATATATTTCCCAGTCTGGTCGGTTGCCCAACCTGGTCTCCGCCCTGGGGCATTATCTGCTCGAGGTTTTGCAGGATCACGGAGAGATCATGGTTTATGCAGTCTTGCTTCTTGGCCACTTCGCAGGTCTTGTAGCCAGGAATAGTTCGGTTGTCTAGTTTCATGGCGTAGGGATCTAGTCCGACAAATTGGGCCCTTTCATCGACTCCCCAGCTTCGAATGAGGTAGGCGTTAGTGGCCGACGTTGAGAGCTGCCACCAGTCAAGGCGAGGGAGCATGGCAATAGCAGAGGATGGGCCAGCCGCCAGACCTAAAAGCGAAAAGCCGAATACCACTACGGCAGTAGTAGCATGAGAGTATCGGCTTGCAGCAGGACTTAGCGTTGCGGACCAGAATTCCCGGCTGATGAGGTATCGTAGGGAGAAGCCGAGGTGGAATGGGGACGACAGAAATCCCAGCGGAATACCAGCGCTGCCGAGAAGGTTGTAGTGAATTCTGTGAAGGAGAATGTCGGCCAAGGAGACCAGTATCAAGGTTTCTTGCACCTTTGCTGCGAACTGAAGAGCAGCGAGCTCATCGGCAGTGGGGTGAGGTGGATGCCAGCGTATGTTATGGAGATGGAGTACTAGCAGGGCGGTTGATAGTATCGCTGGAAGATGGAATAAAATGAAGTGTAGAAGTGCAGATGGTCTACTGTTGGAGCAAACCTCTTTGAGGGGTTCGGCGGTATCTGCAGAGCCGTTGCGGCAGCCTTTCCTGTTCTGCAGTTTTCTGAGCAAGGTACAAGAATGCATCTTGAGTAGTAGGGAAGTAGTTGGGCGCGAGACATGAGTTTTGGACTCTTGAAATGACGGTCCAGTGACGGTGTTTGAGTTCGTGTCGTCTATCAAGTCACTTGCAGGTCGAAAGTTCGTTTCAGAGGTATCTCGGATCCCCGATTGCAGAAATTCTTGCCCAAACTCGGTTGGGGCGGCGGATTGCGGTTTCTGGGCCATTTTCTGAGTGTGCATGTACGTTGAGAGTTGATTCGTGGTGCTCATTGCCTGGTGGTCTTGCTGACGATGTGTATTCTCGTTGGCCACCTCTACCGACTTACATGGCTACAACATCCTACACGCCATGATGAAATTGTTACATTGGGGCTGGCAGTGGTAGGCATACTGTGAAATTTGTTGAGGCCTGCGGCCAGATCCTCCTACACATCATTCCGCCAATGAATAAGATGGCTAATGACATCAACCTCCTCAGAAAACGACAATGAATGAGGGACTCACTTAACTGTGAGGATGCCTACTATATTCCAAGGTTTTGCATGCGGTATTCGTTAATAAGGGTGCTGCCAAATTTATCGAGGCTTAATGGAACCTTCCGTTCTACACCACAGCCACATCTCCTTTACAGACAATAGGGAAGCTCCGCATTCAGACGCCCCAAGCCACCTCGACGTTCTAAGTTTGTCTTTGGTGCTTTAGTGTGCATCGACAGTACCGATAGTACAATCCAGGCGTATCGCTCCGTTTTTCATCAGTGATCTTGCCTTAAGGCTGTATATTATATATTTTATGAATTTTTTATTTTATTTTAATTCATATCATAGGAAGCAGGGTATTGTCTGTGCTTTTGGAAATACAGATAGAAATTAAGCAACATGTAGCGCAGCATAGGCTTGGACAGTAAGGACGACATCGAGGCAACGCACGTAGGAATGAGTGATTACTGCCCTATCGGCCAGAATAAGCCGAGCGTAATAAATTGTATTGCAACGTGTTTTATGCTTAATCCTTGCTACGCATTGCCTCAGTCTCAGATTATTATTATTAAGGTGAACTAATTTACCATCTTTGTCTCTATTGCGGCGGAGCGACACGTGGGGTCAGGCGTCTTTTTCCACACAGCCATCCACATAAAACAGCCCTACGTCCGGTCCCAGGTTGACACTGCCAAGCCTAGATACAAACGACAGACGTCAACCTCTCGTTTACCTTACATGTCCGCCCATAATATCAAATCGCTGCAACACGGAACCATATATCAACTTGGAGAACTGCGCCCTGGCTAATGCCGAACATGGTGCCAAATATCTAGAAAAGAGAATACACGACCTCCCAGTATAAAGAACCCCCGGGTAACACGGCATAGATGAAGTCAGTCTCGATCAGTGGCTATACAGGTCATTTGCCTCGTATTTCCACGGATGCCTCGTGTTGGTGGTGGCAGAACCCTCCCTTGGGTGCCTCTGGCTTGTTTCTCACTGCCCTGGCTACAGGTAGGGATGCCATGGTTTGTCAGCTTTCAGGGTCTCGTACCCTGCACCAGGATGTGGGTGGGTTTGTGAATTGGGTTGGCGATACCGCGTATGTCATCATTGCGTGGCCATCGTTGATGAGACAGAGCTGACTACGCGAAATTCAGGACAAGAATTGACTTGCTTTTCGGGGCCATATAATACACTTGTGGGATATTTCTTTATCTCAATCCCTCACATTTACATCATTTATACACAATAAATTGAGATTGATACAGGTGATGCATATCCACACGTTTATGGCCCACGTCTTTCCTGGCCATAGAATGCGTCTTGAATATATTTGCACTTTATAGCCCCGATAAATCGCATGTCTGACAGTCAAGGCTAGCTTCCCTGTTCCATGGGTTTGTTCCAACGCGCGAGGGCGGCTCGACATGTCTCCGAGGCCTAACTATGTTATCATTTGCGGTGGTTGACAGCGATTACCCTACTTTAATAAGGGCTCATTGTAACGTGCCTAATTACACTGAATCTGGCCAACAAATGAATAAATTCAAGTGACACCGAAATCATAAAAACATGCGTTCTGTATAACGCCTTACTTCGCTACGCAGGGGAGCTGAAATACAAAACAGACATAAATTTCCTAAGCATTAGCATAAATCGCAGCATTACACCTTATGCAACTGCGGCAAGAGAACGTATGTCTGTCGTTAAGGTAGTTCTCGACATAGGAGGAGTCGATGCCAATGCCCAAGATAGGGAGAGATGGCGAGGCGCGTAAGGTTGTCGAAAGAATCATCAGAACGATGAAAGGTGCTCGCTAGAGCAGGAAAAGGTCCCCTTAGGCCTAGCAGCCAAGTCACAGCATTGGCAAATTGGCTACACTTCACTAAGCGGCATATTGGATGCTGGGCTATCTAATTGGCCTTAATGATGAGGCCCTCAGCGCTCTAAATTCCTATTGTCTTGAAGCTCTAAAAAGAATAATTCATAGTGACGCAATCATTTGGGGCTTACGTGGACGTGTCTGAATCTTGTTGTGAGAAGGCGCTGTGGCTTAAGATCTAGAACCTCGGTCTCTATTTTTAGGGTTTTCAACATCCAGCCACATTGATGCTGCAGCTTTGTAAGAACGTTGAAGAGGTGTGCTGCCAAGCCCTGCGGTTGTTGCCAGCAAGCTTGATCCCCAAGAAGCTATTCTAGGAAGAGAGCGGCTATGTGAAATTAGATTTCTCGTTTATTACTGTTCTTAGGATAAAACTGGTCTAACAAGCATGGTTGAAGCTTTTTCTGAATGATCTCCTCCCTCTTTAATAGGCTAGTACACAGCCGTACAGATCTTAATATCGTCGGATCCTGGGGTTTCCGAGCGTTAGTTCTTCTATTGTTGCTAGAGGTGTAAGACAAATTCTTTGAACTGCAATAACCTCGCTCTACTTATCTATTGATCCAAAAGTGTATATAACGGTCATCAAAGTCCTAGTAAAAATCCCAATTCTCACCAGCATCACTACTATCAATCACTTGCCTAACAAAACAAATCAACTTAATCACATCTATCTTTACATCAGCTTAAGCTTTTTACTAAAATGCATTTTACCACCGCTGCTCTCTCTGTCCTCCTTGTCTCCGCTGCCTCGGCGGCTCCCCCACACAAGTCGGACGGCAACATCTTTCCCGACTTCGACCGCTACTCAGACTGGGCGATCTGCAAGGGGAAGATCACTAAGGACCGCTTCCCTCACCTTCAGGCCCCCAATCGTGCGGGCGGCTGCGTCCGGTACTACCAGGGTATCGACATGACAGGCGTCGTCACAGAGCAACACTTCTTCTTCAAGGATGGCTTCAAGACCGCTTGCGACTGCGCCGCCAAATGTTTAGAGCAACCTAAGAAGTGCACGAACTGGGTGTGGAAGCACACCTTCATGAAGGGGGATGGTGGCAAGCGGTCGTGCACTCTGTACAGCAGTCCTAACCTGCCGACTGACGTGACGCTTAAGTACGACTTGGCGCACAGCAAGGGCTTTAAGGTATTGCAGGCTGCGAATAACCCGCAGGCTGGAGCTCCCGCACCATTGACTTTCCTGGACGCCGCTGGAAAGATCCCTGATAAGTTTGGCGTGTCTGGATTTGTGGTACAAGATCAGAAAGGCAGACAGTTCTGCTAGGGGGCTTGCTATTTATGGGATTGTACGGGACTTCGGGTTGGCTTGTAGAGGGGTTCTAGTTGGGCACAATGTATCGCTTTTGATTTTATTATTTGTATATTTCACTGTCATTCCTTAGTATTCTACCAGTCATTCTTTAATATTATATTTGTCATTCCTTAATATTCTACTAGTTAGCAATTAACTGTTTTGAAGTAGAAGTAAGAGTAGTAAGTATATATTAGAAAGAAGGGTTAGGCAATGTGCCAATAAGGAGAAAATAAATAGTATAAGTAAACAGTAATATGCGTAAATTAATTTATATAGTAATATTATTTACTTTATAATAGTGGGAAATTCTAGGATATTCCGGGAACCACCGCTCCATCAGCAACTCTCAGCAACTTGAGTGCTCCCGCCTCGTCGGTTTGTTCAAACTCAAGATGCCAAGTTGATGCTGTTGTACCTAGTATCTAAGCCACTTTTGAGTACAGTTATGTTAAATATGTGAATTCACCTCTGGATTACAACTAGTTATATTTTTTTATAAAAGAAAGAAATAATAATATAACTAAGGATTAGTTAGTTATAAAGGTAACGTGCACGATAAGCTTGTGGATCAAA